>CAUYPK010001133.1:0-42343 GCA_963574355.1 Loris lydekkerianus
ATATCTTCAAATTTTCCTTTCTCTTTGGCAGACATGGTCTTCCACCTCTCTGAGCACTTCTTAGAAAACTCTGAGAAGTTGACTGAAGCATCTGGGTGCTTCTTCTTGTGCTCCTCCTGACAAGTTTGCACAAAGAATGCACATGATGACATTTTGCCTCTCGGCTTCTTAGGATCTCCTTTGCCCATGTTTAGTTATTTTTCCTCAGTGAAGCACAGAGTCGCTCAGTGCCCGTCCGGCTCTCACTTGCCCCCTCGCTGTCTCTATGGAGCTCAATGTACTGCAATGGCTTGAGATGTAGAGCACATATTTTAAATATGACCACATAGAAGTACTTATACTATCATTGCTGAAAACTGATTAAAAGCAATATTCATGGGAATGCTAGCCCGCTATTCAACTTAATACCCTCTAGCATTCCCATAAATGTTGTTCCCATAAATTTCAGGGAAAGTTCTGCATATTATAACTTCATCTGATATTCAAAGATGATAAAGCCAAATCTTGTTTCAGTGATTTAGTTCAAAATCATGTTTCTTTTAAGAAGGATACAATATATAATTTTGAAATGAAATGATTTATCTGAATAATATAGGCTTCAAAATAATATGGAAATAAGTTAGGCACCAAATAGATTATGCAAACTATGCTTATTTTACTTTGTACACATTTGACTGTTTGATTAATCATTAAATCGTTGAATGAAAAGTTTCTTGTACTTGAGCTTCATTGTGCTTTTTTAAAAAAATTAAATTTATTTGAACATGCTTGACTAAGATATAAAAGTAATATGTATTGTTAACCTATTATACTTCCTCACACGTACACAAGGGAAAAACTCACAAATCATGAGTGCACCTCAATCGATTTTTAAAGAATGAACACATCTGTCTGACACAGATCGTGAAATAGACTATTTATCAATGTACCTGCCTGTAATACCAATTAATATCCTCCAAAGGTAACTGCTATCTTGCTTATTCCAGGAAAAGGATGACAGACATATGAAGCAAATCAAGCAAACCAGTTGAACCAAGCCTGGATAAAAATGATTCTTAGATAAATAAGTTACCCCAGAAGAAGGTCAGGAGAGTCACATAGCTAAGCGGGATCTTGAAGGAGTTTTGGTGTGAGGAATGAAGAGGCTTGGCACAGAGTCTGTGCTGAAGGACTGAGAAGCTCAGGGAGGAGTCCTCTCAAGCAAACCTCAGGTCCATATTTATTATCATAAAATAGGAAGTAGTAGATAAAAGGTGCTTATCAGGCATCAGCACTGATTAGGGAGAATGTGGGGGAAGATCAGATAGAATGTCTCCACTTTTGTTTTTGCAAAACCAAAGACCTTGAGTACAACCTTTGCCTCCAGCATCAAGAGACCTTTGGAATCCAGAGAATCTTTTTTGCCACATCTCACATATACATTCTCTCTTGGAGGTCAGTTTTTTGCCCTCCTGCATGTCCAAGACTCACATGACATTCTGATGCCTCTTTGGGTCTTTCAAGCAGAAGGAGAACCTATGTCAAGTCAGGGAAAAATTTTCCCTATACCACAGAACCTCCGGAAACCTCCCATACAAAAGCAATAAACACTTATGCCATTAGGTTTTGTTTTTGATTGAAAAGATACATCCATCATCTCTATAACCAGATGTAGTGTAGAATAAAGAAATGGGATAATGAAGTTTTTCACATTAAAAAAGTGAGGTTCACTTACATGCCTGATGACAGAGTGGCATTTAATAGAAAGAAGCTAAACTGCATTCATGGAAATACAACATTGGATTTTGTAAGATGCTACTTTTAGCAACCAAAATAATTAGCTCCAGAACACATGGCTTTACACTGGATTGTAGCTAGAACACATTTACTAAAGCAAATATATTCCATTCACTTAAGGCTTGCAAATGCCAACCCAGAGGCAGTATGAAACCACACCTGCAAAGAGCAAAGAACAAGTATTGAATGTTTCAAAATCAGCAAAGTTTAACAATTAAAGCAATAAAAGGAAAAGTGCAAGTCCTTTTATTTCAGTTAGAATTAGTCCCATACAATAATACAATCTGAAATCTGTGCCACAGTCTTTGTCACCATGGAGGTAATAGTCTACCAAATTCTTCCATAGTGGGGAAAATTTTTACTACCCTGGAAACTAAAGTCTGAGGGTTAATTTTATTTTCTTAATACAGAGTAATTCTGTTGATGATAAAACTATGTTTCATGTGAATAGAATTTGCATTTTATCATAGTGTTCATTCTTTTTTTCCTAAAATTATACTAAATGTTTGGATTAATTCAGATTTTTATGAAGATCACCAAGTTTATTGAGTTGGCTAATGTCAAACAGCAAGGAAGTGACAGAGCTAGTATATAATTCCTTATAGGTTTAAGCTAGTATTATTTCTGTCAAATATTGTTAAGGTGTTATTTAATGAGTTATCTTTTGGCCATAATGCACTTCCACTTACTCAGGAGATTGTAACCAAAGTTGTGAGTAGCTATAGGAAATTGAGACATCTGTGGGAGTGCAGTGACAGAATGATATTGGGAAGGATAACTTTCAATGACCTTAAATTTTTATTATTCAGGGTAATAATGCTGGCTGCTTCATAAACATGCCTCAGAAATTATTAGTTTTACATAATCAAAATTTACATCTGTAAAATTCAGGCAGTCCCCCTTTAATTATTAACACAGAGTCCCGGATCCTTTATCTTATCTTAATAATGGCTTTAGAAGAACATACAGGTAATTTCACAGATGATTTTATGGAAAGTCCTGGGAGAGGGCAAATTATTTCCGTCCATGTACATTAGGGTTGAATTATATGGTCTCTACTTGAATAAGAAGAAATCTGAAAAGGGGACTTTGTTACTTTACTTTAAAGACATAAAAACAATTTTACTTTTAAGACATAAAAAATATTTTTAAAACAAAGTGGAAGTCGAAAGAAGCACAGATAACTCCATGAGATAAAAAACAAATTATGCCATGTAGTCATATGAAATCAAGGAGAGTTGTCTTCTAATAAGTGAAAAGAAATGAAATAAGAATAAGAAAATCTGAATGAAATCTGTGATTTTTACCATGTGATTGCCCTACCTTAAAATACTATTTTTTATTTTTAAAAGATGAAACATGTACTGCAAAAAGACTTTCAAGGAGAACAAGCAGTAGCTGCAATACTTTTCTTTATATTAAAAAAGAAGAAAACCAAACAACAAAAACAAAAAGGGCACAGTGACCTGATTAAGAAATGCTTGTCAGAGGCAGCGATGACTTTTACTCATCCATTTTCAATAGAAAAGAAATGCTCTGAACAGGAAGAAGGCTGAGTGGGGGGAACATTCTCCTGATCATTTTCAGAATATAGGCTTTAGTTGAAAACTAACAACTAAGCAACGACATTTTTTTGCCATACTTTATTAAAAAAAAAAAAAAAGCCAAGGTCCTGATATATATAAAAAAAAAATCCAAGCCTTTTTATTCTCCTTAGATTTAGATGTGAATTTCCTTCATGATAAAATTGGTCATTAAATATTAACATGTATCACCAAGAAAAGAGAAGTAAAGATGGACAATGACATTGGATCTAGATTTTACGAAATATATTTCATGATAAGTGAGGTGGTAATAGTCTCTTGCGGATAAACTCAGATTCAGAAAAGTAAATTGATTAATAAGATATCACTCCCTAGACTTTGTACTAAGGATGAGGTATATATAGCTGAATCTCAAAGAGAGATTTGTCTTCAAGGGGTCTACAGTGTAGTGAGAAGCTAGATTCAAAAAATATCAACACTTACAGAATAATTGCTAATGTTGGCATATGGCAGTGTCTTAGTCTGTTTTGCGTTGCTATAAAGCAGTGATTTTCCACCAGTGTGCCGCAGCACAATGATGCCCCATGAGAGGATCTTAAGCATGCCATAAAAAATTTTAAAGACCATTAATTAAATTATTTTAGACAAAGTTCAAAGCACAGTAAGTATAGTATTTCTTTTTACTCCCCCCCCCTTTTTTTTGATCAATGTAATTTAAGCGTGTCTTGAAAGTTTAACTATAGGTTCAAGTGTGCTGTGAGTTTTTTTTAAAGGTTGAAAAACACTGCTATAAAGGAACATCAGAGACTGCGTGGTTTATTAAAAAGGAGTTTATTTAGTGCACGTTTCTGCAGTCTATACAAGAAACACAGCACCAGGAGCTGCGTTGGATAAGAACTTCCAGGTACTTCCATTCATCACAGAAGGTGAAGGGAAGTGGGCATCACATGGTCAGATGAAGGAAACCAGGCAAGGTGGAAGGAAAGGATGAGGTTCTTTTTAATAATTGATTCTCATGGGAATTAATAGATGGAGAACACGTTCATTACTGAGAGAGCAGTACCAAGTCACTTATGAGGGGTCTGACCCAAAGACAGGAACACCTCCCACCAGGCCCTACCTCCAGCACTGGGCATCAGATTTCAGCAGGAGATTTGGAAGAGATAAATATCTAAACTCTGCAAGCAGTAGTGTGAAGGCATATAGAAGCAGGACCAGTAAAGCTGAATAAGTTGTCTAGGAAGGTTTCACGAAAGGGATGTCCTCTGAGATGATTTTTAAAATATAAGTAAGAGTTTACTAGATGAAGAAGTAAAATCACTTATAGTGTGGAAATATGAACTTTAAGAGGAAGACCTGGGATGGAATGAAGGTAATTAGACTGGGAAACGGGAAATATGCTTGGAGACAATTGTCCATAAACCTTGCACATTTCTTCACATTTAGGAAATAACAGATAATTTTCTCAGATTTGTTTACATATCCCCTTCCACTATAGTAAAGACAACGAATACTCCCCATCCTTCCTGAAGAAGAGTTGCTTACATTTTTATGAAGGCAATATTTCTCTCCAGAGGAGAGAGTGATCAGAGAAGTGCAGTCTCGTTAGAGGATGAGGAGTTTCCTGAGCTCAGGCTGTTTCTGCGGTGATACAGACTCACTGTGTGTAACATCTACCAATTTCCACCTTCATATCACTGCAAGGACTCAAGTGGAAGGGAGAATTGAACTGAGGAAGATGTACATGCTGACTTCTGGTTGTGACCTCTGCACTGTTTAAATTGATGTGAACATCATTGTCTTCTTTTTGGCTAAATCTGGGGGCTGTGGTCCGTTAGGTTAGCAGTGACCATCATACTTACAAACTGACCATTAACACTAGGTAAGGCCCAGGGTTAGGCAGGAGGTAAGGGAAAAGGCTAGATGAAAAGAATGATACATGTTAAACCAAATACCAATGTACCTCTTAAACAAATGCCAAATCAGAGTAATGAATGTATTTAGGTAGAATCTTTAACTTAAATATAGGGATCATGCAGTTTAAAAGTGTTTAGCTAAAAAATAGATTCCTTCTTACGTTTAAGTGCTCTATAGAATTACTTGGAATTTCCTAGAAAAGGGCTAACCTTGTCAAATCCTCATTCAATCAGCTTGAATCTTATAATTATATTGTTTTCAAGCAAGTTGAACAGGGACTTTGGGAGCTTTTAAAAGTATATTCCCTGGAGTTAAGAAAAGAACAAGCTATTGCTCTGATTTTACTACATACTAATAAATCAATTCCATGTTTCAGTTTTTACCACATTATGCATCTATTCTGAAAGTCGATATTGAATTTCTTCAATTGATTTAAATTATAAATAATTAAAAGTATAAATTTTTCATGCAAAATATATAAAAAATACATTACAACCTAATTTGGGTGAATAAAAATTGTTAAAATATAGCATTATTGTTACCAGACTTTTGTTCTGTTTTGTTTTGTTCCAAGGTGACTTAGTTTTGTACCAAACTGGAAGCTGTATCCAATTTTTTATTAACAAATATGTCTGAGACATACAGCTTTCTTGACATGTTTGATTTTATTATATCAATCTGAAGGTATGTTGATTATTTAAAATAGTACATTTTAAATAGTTTGTTTAATAGTAAGTTTAATAGTTTGTGCAATTCTGGTGCAATCATTATTTAATCTTCAAATATTCTATGAATGTTTTGTTAACATAGTAATATGAAAAGCCATGAATTTAGGAGTTCCTGATTGCCTACTTTGCTTACTATTCAAAATATGGAATAACCTCAATTAGCTAATTTT
Source organism: Loris lydekkerianus (assembly GCA_963574355.1). Lineage (NCBI taxonomy): Eukaryota > Metazoa > Chordata > Mammalia > Primates > Lorisidae > Loris > Loris lydekkerianus. The sequence continues at coordinate 6,136 of CAUYPK010001133.1, forward strand.
TTTTTAACCTATAATAGTCTAGAGAAAAATATTCAGTATTATCCAAGTGTGACACCATATTAGGAATCAAGTGCACTGAGCATAAAGTAGATAGACACATTCAGAAAGAATCTCCTATGTTTTTCCATACAATGTATTTTTTCAGAATATGAATGAATGCAGAATAATTCCTGCCCCTATAATAAAATACTTCATATTGAAATGAGCAAGGGCTCTCAGAATAACCATATAGCTGGATGATAATTGTTCCTCTTTTTCCAAATTTATGATACCTCATTTATCTAAAGTTTATACTTCTGGTATCCTTATCTTAATACTCAAACTGAATATAAACAAAAAAAATTTAATTGCAATGAACTGCCAAAACTAAAGTTTTCTATTCTTATAGTATAGTCTTTGCAATAAGACTTCAAATTTCAGAAGCAGATTTCAGAGATTCATATGACCCTTTTATATTGCTGACAGGGAAGCTAGAACTTGAAAAAGGTATTGACTTAAACAAAATCATTAGTTCATTGTTAACTGAGATAGTAACAGAATCCAATTTAATTCTCTGAGTCTTTGTCATAATCACCTCCAACTTTTTCAGATGCTTCAACTCAGATTGCTTCTGCTCAGATCTTTCCTTGGATCAGAAGGATTTGCCTGAGCACAAATTATGATCTTGCGGAAGTATTGGGCAAGAGGAGTGAAGAAAAATAAGACAGAAGTTACTGTTTCTTGTGCATTGTACTAGATCATTCAGAGGCATGGTTCTAAGTGTTTTATAGGTAAATAAATTTAATAATTTCAACAATTCAATAGGTAGACTCTATTATTTTTCTTTTACACAAACAATAGAAATGAAGTCCAGAGAGATTAAGTATTCTGCCAGAGGTCACCACCGCTGAGAAAATTAAGATCACAGAGCCAGTACATTCTTAGCCACTGAATTCAATTACCTATGTACATGAATGTATATGCATGTGTGTTTGTGTGTGTGTATACCTGTATGCCTACACATATATACAGGTAGTTCCTGAGTTACAAACATCCAACTTATGTACAATTGACACTTAATCAAATGGAGGCTATTACAGCTAATACCTATTCCAACTTACATACAAATTCAACTTAAGAACAAATCTACGAAACTTAGCTCATTCATAAACTGGGGATTGCCTGTACAGTTGTCTATTTTAAATTGCACACAAAAGCTATGGACACCCTATATGTCTATATACTAAATCTCTTTATCAAGAGAAGAGTATAATTGGAAACAGATTAAATAATTAAAATACTTCCAACATATAAGCCAAGAAATTTATCCATCTAAATATATGGAGGGAAAGAGTAAAAGACACATTTTTCAAATTCATTGATCATGTCTTCTTGAAAACATAGTCCAATCAATGTCTTGAACTCTGATCAATCATCTTTTATTCCCTTCTCTGAGAAAAGCCAGAAAAGTGGCATATGAAGAAATACCCAGAGGAAGTAAGGATAACATTGTGTAGCAGAAAGAAAAGTTTCTCTTCTAAAGAATGCATACATAAGACAGTACCTGAGGCTCAGTGGGGAGGGCACCGGCCTCATATACTGAGGGTGGTGAGTTTGAACCCGGCCCTGGCCAAACTGCAAAAACAAAAATAGCCGGGTGTTTGTGGCGGGCACCTGTAGGTCCAGCTACTCGGGAGGCTGAGGCAAGAGAATTGCCTAAGTCCAGGAGCTGGAGGTTGCTGTGAGCTATGTGACACCATGGCACTCTATGAGAGCAATAAAGTGAGATTCTGTCACCAGAAAAAAAAGAAAAGAAAAGAAAAGAAAAGAAGAAAGAAAGAAAGAAGAAAAGAATATATACATAGATTTGAATTTAACTAATCCTGTGATGAACTTCAGTTTCCTTTCTATAGAAAGTGCTCTTTTAAGAGGTTAATTCTAATATGTATTATATTTTCTTTCTATATTTACTCCTCAACAGCCCTAATATCCAACCATCTCTACTACAACAGTCACTATTGGCACTACCCTACGCTGCAATGTCCTGTGTTCAGCGGTTCCTTGAATTTTTCTTTGCTCAGTTTTGTACTTCTAAGCGCTTCCACCCATATGCCCTTCAGTACCTCAATAGAGGCCTATAATCCAACTCATTATCTTTTCTCTGTTAACTCTGCTCTCTTCTCTGTGTTGTGTGTTTAAATAGCATTACTTTTATTCCAGTTATAGGATCCAGAGATCTGTGAGTCATTTTAGATTCTTTCTTTTTATAGCCACATTCAGTCACCAAGTTCTATGAATTCCATCTCATTTATCTTCCTTTGTTAGCTCCTTCCTTTTTTCCCCATTTGCTACCACCATTTTTCTACTAGATTGATGGAATAGGTTAAAAGCAGGTCTTCATAGCCTGCTATTTCCCGTCACTTCTCTGATCTAGCCCCAACATAGCTGCAGAATGATAGTAAATGAAAATCACATGCTAACCGCACGGGCTAAAACCCTTCAATGATTTATAAGAGTTTCCAAATAAAGCACTAAATCTTTGGATTACCACATATAAGTCTGCATCAAGGATTCTCAAACTTAACACTGTGGACATTTTGGGCCAGATGATTCTTGGTTTGGGGGAGCTGTCTTGTACATTGTAAATGTTTAATAGCATCTCTGGCCTTTATCTACTAGATGCCAGGAGTATGATCTACCCATTGTAACAACTAAAATATGTGTCCTGACATTGTCAGATATTTCTGGGGGACAAAATCTTCATCAACTGAGAACCAACTGGTCTACCTGGTCTGGCTTTTCATTTTTACTTCCCTACAAAAATAAATATTATATTTTACATGTTTCCTCTATAGAAATATTTTACTTTAGCTATCCAAATACTTCCACTTTCTAAGCATATCCTCCTCTTCTATGCTCTCATGCTTTTCACTTGCACTGCTTATAATATTTTTTTTTAGTTTATGAAGTCCTTTCCTCCCCCTAATTGACTTTTGCTATCAACTTGTACACTTAGTTTAGGCAATACTTTCTCTTTGAAAATGTTTCCTATTGCCAGTCTGAAGATATCTTATCAAAGCACTCAAATCACATTCTATTAAAAAAATTATGTCTCTATCATACTGTATATTCTTGACAGTAAGTATCATGTCTTATTCAATGTTTTATTCAACCTAACTGTGTAAATGAATCTGTACCTTACAAGAATAGAGGAACTTACTTAGGTAAAGCACCATCTTCAATATTTTGCATATAAGTCATCACAGGTCAATATTAATTGCTTTTAATGCATTTGTTAAACCTAGGATTATTTATATTAGATTAAAAAATGAGACTTTCAGAGTCTGAGCATTTCAGATTTTGAAATTTTGCATGAGGTGTCATACCCTGTAGCTCACTTTTTAGTGACACAAATTATCAATCCAGTGAGACTGATCTGTTCACTGTTATCTGGTCAAGTCTTATTGCTTTCCAACTTCAGTTTTCACATTCTTTTTTATATAAGTCTCTATCTCTTTACCTATATAATTTTTTTGAATTCTTAAATACCAACTTAATCCCAATTTCTCATTACATTTCCTGTTAAAAAGGGCATTTAATAACCTGGAATGAATTTGTTATTCTGTAGTCCTTCATCACCCTAGAATGAAAGAAAAAGAGATGCTCAACCATGGAATACTATGCGGTATTAAAAAAGATGGAGACTTTACCTCTTTTATGTTTACATGGATGGAACTAGAAAATATTCTTCTTACTAAAGAACCTCAGGAATGGAAAAAAAAAATGCAATGGACTCAGTACTACTATAAAACCAATTTATAATCACTCACACTTTCATATGAGAGATGAATCACAACTATAGCTCAGGATGAAGGAGGGAAGGGGGGGATGGAAAGGGAGAGGGTGGCTCGATAGAGGGAGGGTTAATAGTGGGGCCACCTCTATGGAGCATATTGCAAGGGTACAAGTCACATCAATCAAGTATTGAACACAATTGTCTTAATACTGTGATCAAGTAAATGAGGTGAAAGCTATGTTAATTAGTAGGATAAAAGCACTCCAATTTGTACAAATAATCAAGACATTGAATTCCACAAAGGCATAAATGTATTCATGATCTATGTATATATGACTTAATAAAAAAAAAAAAAGAAAAAGAAAAATAGACACTCCAGTGTGTTGATAACATTTTTAATTGGTATCTGTGTAAAGCTTCTGTCTTGAGTCTCTTTACTTCAAGATTTTGAAAATTTATCTCATCAGATTGTGCTACTATCCTAAAATCTGCAACAATGGCAATATTACTATAATCACATTTGCAAAAGGAAGAGGTTTTTAATATTCTCTCTGTGAATTCCCTGATATGTGGCATGACTGGTTTTTTCTTTAAATTCATATTCCATGTAGCTGTGTTATTACAAATATTCTATTTGCAAGAAGAGTTTTTTTCTAATTTAATATTTCTTGTCTATGTCTATGTTGGAGGAAGGTCTCTGCCTTTACGATGGATTTGTCATTGGAAAGGAGAAAAGCAATGGCGTTTGAATATAATATTCTGCTGTGGAATATATATATGCATATATATATATACATATATACATATATACTTCAACTACATACATATATATATGAAATTTTTAAATTAAAGGGAACTTAACTGTGCTATCTTTGTATTTTCCATGGCTTTTGAAATATTAATATGCATTTACAAATGTCTTTCTGTATGGAAAAGTCACTACTGTATGCTTGGTTATTGAAATTTATTATTTATATTTTTAAATACAGGAATAGAAGACATCCTCACCTCAAAATCCATCTTCATGACTTTGTCTCAATCAATGACATAGTAGCATTTATTATAAAAATTGGGCAATATAAAATGCACATAGCCTTTGTGAAGAGTAAATGAGAAACATATTTTCCTCTTACATCCTCTTCATCTGTTTTAAATATGTGCTGTGTTTTGGATTCCCTGATAAAATTTATTTTAAAAATTGAAATATCAAAGGAAAGAGAGAAAACAGTTCATTATTTGGGGAATCAGGATACAAAATAACATGCCAAGAACAAAAAATATTTATTATTATGACACCAAAACCATGAAGAAAACCAGAACATGTTTGAAAGGTACACTGAGTATGCTTCAGAAGCTCTTTGTCATTTTTTTTCCTTTGTAATTCATTATGTAAAGGAAAGAGCATTTATTTTCTATACTTTCGTTGTGGTCAGAATACTCTGTCATTGTTTACACTGCTGTTTAGAGGATGTTCTTATTTACGTGTGTATGTATGTGTTTTCTTTTGCACTATCTGGGCATTTATTTTTCCCTTTTGTATTGAGCTCTTGGTTTATGGCAAGGATGGGAAGAAGTTATCCAATGCTCCACTGGACCAGAAAATTAGTAATGAGTGAAACGTCAAGGGGTCTAGAGGTTCAACTAAATTGGGACAGCATCTAGATGTCTAGATATTGATTAAGACCGGCAAATTCCTCCTTAGTTTACATAAAGTATGTGAATTGTGTGATCAAAAGGCTTTGACAAGGTTTTCAGGATTTCTTACATTCAGAGCCATTATGCCTTAGGTCAGAATATAGAAGCTTGGGGAGCATAAAAATGAAAAAGAATGGAAAAAAAAACCTTCATCACATGATTTTAGGATTAAATTTAAGGATAACATTTGAAGTTTTATATTTTTTTACATAGTTAGCTTAATCCACTTGAAAGTATATTTTTGGATCATTAAACCATAAAGATTTATTTTATACCTGTCTTTTAGACTTTGTGAGATACACTATACTGGAGATCTGTACTACTCGTGTACACTCGTGTACACGAAGTAGTGTACTACTTCATGAGATACACTATACTGGAGATCTGTACTACTAAAAAAGAGTTATTACTACTTTTATTTTCTTTTTTGTTTGTTTGAAGGCATTGTGGAACTGCACAAATAAATTATTAAATTTTATGACAGAAACAAGTAGGAGAACACTTCAGAGTGTTCATCTTTTTCAAAAGTTCATATTTTGTGTGAGCTAGCTTACGTATCTCATGATATAATAGCGAAGTCATTAGTAGTAGTAGTAGTAATTTCTAGAATACCCATCATAGTACTAATCATTTCACATGTAACATCTTATTTAATCTTTGCAACTTGCCAAGAAAAGTATTATTATTGTTTTCATTTTACAATGAGCAAACAGACTTGCAGAAAATACCTCAAGCTCAAACAGCAAAGAAGTTACATTGTTAGAATTTTGACTTTAGATATTCAGACGTCAAAACTTGGGCTATACTGAGCATGCCATTTTGCAAAATCAGTAACTTGGAATGGGATGTCACATCTTTCAAATTTCTGAAATTAATTCTACATGCCTTCAATTCTATATATTTGGCTTTAGGAATAATGACAAAAGAAGGGAAAGATATAAAATTGTGATATGGAGGAGAGACTTTGACTGTATTCCTATCTTGGGTAAAAGTCCTCCGTTTTTTAAGTCTTGCCCTTTTCTTAAGCATTTCTACAAGATGATATTTAGGGTACTGGGAAATAAATGTATAACATTTAGTTATATATTTAGTTAGTGCATTGACTTCTATTTAACATTATTTAGAAGATTTGATGGTCAGTTCTTGCCTTGCGGGAGGCACATCTCATTTTCTTTAGGGTCAGCAGTCATACAATGTTACTCAAGTGCCATACAAAAAAGGAAACAGGCCACTCCATCTAAAATAATAGACAGTGTGGCCAAGTCACAGGGACTGCATAACCAAGATGAAATATTTGTTACCAACAGTCTCACACCAAAGAAGGATACTTTTTTAAAAATGTCTATAAATTTAAGGGATACAAATGTAATTTTGTTGCATGGATATACTGTGTAGTGGTGAAATCTCAGCTTTCAGTGTACCATTGCCTGAATAATGTACATTGTACCCTTTAATTTCTTCTCCATATCCACATTCCTTCCATCACCCACCCTTCTGAGTCTCCAGTATCTCTTGGTCCACATTCTGTATTTATATAAAGAGAGATATACTTCATTGCTCAGGGGATGGTCCATGTTGATTCGAGAATCACCCTACATAGTTTCCTCTTCACAGAATTCTTTTTGTTATTGTTGTTGTTTTAATTTCAATAGATTTAAGGGCTGCAAGTGAGTTTTTGTCACATGGATAAATTACGGATAGTGCGGAAGTCATGGTTCTTCCCCTTCTGAGTCTCTCAAGTTTATTATATCACCTTGTATGACCATGAGTATCCGTCATTTAGCATTCACTTACGTGAATACAAGCAAAATTAGTTTACTTTTCTGTTCCTTAGATACTTCACTTAGGATAATTGCTTCCAGTTCCATCCAAGTTGCTGTAAAAGACATTATTTCATTCTTACTTATGGCTGAACAGTGTTACATGATGTGTTCTTTATCCACTCATCATTTCATCCGCTGATGGACACTTGAGTTGATTCTAATTTGTAATTGTGGACTGGGACAGAAGAACCACTTGGGTATAGGTATTTTTTTGATATGACAACTTCTTTTCTTTTGGGCAGATACCCAAGAGTGGGATTTATGGATCAAATGATAGGTCTACTTTTGGTTCTTTGAGGCATCTCCGTACCATTTATCATAGAGGTTGTACAGGTTTACATTCTCACCCACAGTGCATAAACCTCCTCTTTTCAAGGCATCAGTACCGACATTTTTTTTTTTTTTAGTAGTGGCTATTCTGATAGGGCTAAGGTGGAAGCTCAAGGTTGTTTTACTTTGCATGATAAGTGACAATGAGCATTTTAAAAATATATTTGTTGGCTATTCGTTTATGTTCTTTTGAAAAACTTCTATTTATGTCTTTTGCCTACTTTTTTTTTTTTACAGTTTTTGGCCGGGGCTGGGTTTGAACCCACCACCTCCGGCATATGAGGCCGGCACCCTACTCCATTGAGCCATAGGTGCCGCCCTCTTTTGCCTACTTTTTAATGAGGTTTTATTTTATTTTTTTTTTTGATGACTCATTTGACTTCCTTGTAGATTCTTTGTATTAGTCCTAAAGTCACCAAATGGTCCAGGGGAGGACTTCAAAGGTGATTGTGGGAAAATCATGGAATATGTAGTACTTTTTCTAGCATGAGTTCATGAACTTAGTCATCAGACCCCATAAAGCACCAGCCCTGATGACCATTCCAGAAAAAGAGTTGCAAAATTGCTGTGAAGGGTAAAGTAGGTGCTGGCATTATAAACAGCTTTCCAAGGTGAGTACCTTGAATGTGACTCTAGTGATATTCAGCAATGAGCTATGTGGCACTTTTCTAGGATGAGTTCATGAACTTAGTTGTCCAGTCTTGTATGTTTGATGCTGAGATTTTTGGAGGGTGGGAGGGGTTATTTTATTTATTTATTTTATTTTTTAATTGTTTTTTATTAAATCATAACTTTGTACATTGATGCATTTATGGGGTTCAGTGTACTGCTTTGATATACAATGAGAAATGCTTACATTGAACTAAATAACACATCCATGACAATTTTACTCATTTCTTAATAGTTTTGAAATGTACCATTGCATCATGCACGTTAGGTGAGATCCCCTTGAATACCCTGACTCCTCCCATACCCCTTCTTTCTTCCCCTCTCTCTCCTCTTCCCTTCTACTTTCTGTACTATAGTTATGTTTGTGATTCGTATCAGTGTGTAGGTGGTTATATATTGATTTCATAGTAGTATTGAGTACGTTTAAAAGAGGATGTTGAACAACCAAAGTCATTCTTTCTAGTATTGAAATATTCATTTGACCAACAATTAGATTAGCTGTATGTCAGGAACTGTAGTGGGAATTATATTAATACAATGATTAATTAATTGTGTTGTTTATGTCTCAATCAAGTTAGAAAAATGTGCTATAAATATAAATATTCACAAATCAATAAGGAAATAAATTATAAGCATTCAACATAAAGGTTATATATAAGAATTTGGTTATTAGAATGAATTAAAAAATAATCAATTTCAGCTACATGAATTTGTGGTCATTTTCTTTAAAAAGTTAAATGAAGTGCTTGAGAAGTTCGCTGATAGTAACATGAATGTTACTTCATATTAGTCAAGTAGTCAAGGACTCCTTCCAGAATATTTTAAATCAATTCTTTATCTGCTGAAATTAGGTAACATTTTATAAATGGTTTATTTAAAAACCTTTTGATAAAAACCTACACTGATCAACTATGCTTACCTGGAAGAGATATATCTGTGTTTTTATTTATTTAATAACTGATCACTGGAATAAACCTATATTCATGAGACTATCATGAAGTGTCAAAAGGAGAATAGAATTTTGATATTACTATAGATTTCGTCATAAAGCAAAAAGTTCAGCAAAACTAAACTACTTCAGATTTCCTTCTGCTTCCAAGGGACAAGGCTTCTTATTGTAAGAGACTGAAAATTGTTCTCTGCCTTTTCCTAGATCAAATTTTATATATATATAAAATTGTGTGTGTGTGTGTGTGTGTGTGTGTTTCAACAGACTGCTCTTAATTCTAACAAGTAAAGACTATACTGGGTATCTGAGTAAAGCAAATACATATTTTTAAATAGAATCAACAAATATGGTTATTCCTGAGACTAAATGACTATTTTTAATTGCTTTATCATTACTTTTTTCTAAAATATATTTATTCTTCAGCCATTGGCATTGTCTAATCATGTGCATAATGTGATCTCTAAAAGATAATTTTATTTTCTACTCTTGTATAAAACTCCTTCATGACATTTTTAAGCACCATCTGTAATTATAAATAATTTCAGGTCAGGTGAGGGATATCTGAGTAAGCTTAAATTTTCAGACAAATCAAAGTTCATCCCATGTATCAGAAATACTGAAGCAGAGGTAGAGTCATACATTTGGGTGGGACAATGTGTCCACAGCTACCAGTGTCAGACAGGGAGTCCTCAGTAAGCAAAAGTCTTACAACTTAATTTGACCTTGAATCAGGGAGCTTATTTTTATCAATCAACTGTAACCAACATTGAATTTTAGGATTAGCCAAATTGTAACATGCAAATTCATGTAGATAAAGCAATTGTTATATGTAGTCTTCTCGATCCATAGTCTGCCATTGTGTATCAAATTACAACCTGCAGCGCTTTTCTTGTTTCAATTTTATATAGCAACCATGTAATACATGAGTCAAATATGTCTTGCTGGGTTATAAGAATAAGAGAAATTGCATGTAAGTGATAATATAGATTAGAAAATCTAAATCCTAAGCAACTAGATTTTTAACCTTAATATAAAATAGTATTTCCCAATGCTATGATATTCTGATCCAAAGCGAGTTTCTCAAATTTTAAAGAGCATAAAAATTACTTGAGTGTCCTGTGATAAAACTGGTTTTGATTCAGTAGATCTGGAATGGAGCCTGACATTCTATATTCCTAATAAATGCTTAGATGAGGTCAAATCTGTTATGTTATTGACCACACCTTACATGGAAAGATCTAGAGCACATTTTTATATAACATATTGTGAAATTTTATAATTATATTTATATTCAAAGATATGTGACGCTCAAATATACCCACAATCTTGCCTACTAATTTATTTTAAGTTAGTTTTGTAATAATGATGCTATATATATATATATATATATATATATTTTTTTTTTTTTTTTTTTTTTTTTTTTTAACTTCATGAGGAGTATATTTTGGCTTCTGGGTTTGGGCTTATATTCACTTAGTCCAGTTTAAACTGGCTAATTTTAAAAGAATCAAACAGAACAAACTATATTTTGCTGATTCTGAAATTGCCTTCAATTTATTTTGCACCACCCCCATAAAAAGCTTTTGATCCATTTTATTTTTCTTCAAGTGTCTCTTCTTTTTCAAAATACTAAAAATTTCTAGGGAGCATGCATGTGGCAGAGCTCTTTAATGTGTAACAATTATATTCAAAGACTGACTGAATCAACAGGGAAAAAGTAGTATTCCAGTGAGGCATTCGTCAAATATTCATACTCTTAGAAAATGGAAGAGTTCCTTTCTTATTAATCAAAAAGAATCAATCAAGATAAGTATCTGATTTTTTAATAGTATAAGATTCTTGTATTCTAATCTATTTTGGCACTTAAACTCTAGTATTTCTCTGCATGAGTGGGTTCATCTGTGTGTGCATATATACCATTTTGTATTTATTTAAATTTTTTATTTTTATTTTTGAAATACAGTCTCACTCTGTTGCCCTGTGTAGAGTGTGCTGGCTTCATAGCCCACAGCGACCTCAAACTCTTGGGCTCAAGTGATCCTCTTTCCTCAGTAATCCAAGTAGCCGGGACTACAGACACCTGCCACACCACCTGGCTAGTTTTCATTTTGTTTTTATTTCAGATTAATGTGAGGGTACAAACAACTAGGTTGCAAAATTTGCATTTGTTAGGTAGAGTAACTCTTGTAGTTCTATCCTGTACCCACGAGGTGACCCATATACCTTTACACTGTGCCCACAAAGTGAGAATATACCTATCCTCCTCCTTTTTTCCCTCTCCCCTCTCCTTTTTCTCCTTCCCCCAAACTTGAATTGAACTACCAAACTGTGATATGTGCATATATATGCACAGAATACTATTCAGTGGAATATGTATGGAAGACTATTCAGCCATGAAAAGATGGAGACTTTACATCTTTTGTGTTAATTAGGATGGAATTGAAACACATTCTTCTTGATAAAGTATCACAAGAATGGAAAAGCAAGAATCTAATGAACTCGATACTAATATGAAGGCAGTAGACAACCTAATACACCCACATATAGTTATTCTATTTTTAGTATAGATGGGGTCTTCCTCTTTCTCAGGCTGGTCTTAAACCCCTGAGCTCAAGCAATCTTCCCACCTTAGCCTCCCTGAGTGCTGGGATTACAATCATGAGCCACCGCACCCAACCCACATATACCTTTTAAAAGAGTTCTTGCTAATTAGCTATCATCTATAGAAGAAATATTTTATAAAAGAATTATCAATATTCTTAACATTTCTAAACATGAGTGTATACACACACACTCAGAAGATACATACTTGCCTATACAACTATCTTAGCCCATTTTTGTTGCTATAACACAATACTGTAGACTAGTATTCTGATCATAACCACTCAAGTATAGTTGATCCTTACACAATTCTAGGGTTAGGAACACCAACTCCCACCCTCATGCAGTATAAAACTCTCATATAACTTTTTACTCCCCCAAAACATAACTAAAAATAGCCAAATGTTGAGCAGAAGCCTTATCAGTAACATTAACCTTCAATTAACACATATTTTATATGCCATGTGTATTAGATACTGCATTTTTACCAAAAAGAAAGCTGGGGGAAAATTTGTTAAGAAAACCATAATTTAACATTCATTAAGTAGAAGTGGACTTCATACAGTTCTTCATACTCATTGTCTTCACCTTGACAAGGCTAAGCAGGAGATGGAGGAAAGGCTGGTTTTGCTGTCTCAGGGTTGGCAGAGACAGAAGACATGGAGAAGGTGGAGGAGGTGGAAGCAGAGACAGGAGAAACAGGGACACTAACTTTTATTGAAGAAAATATATGTATAAATGAGCTCATGCAGTCAAACCTGTGTTGTTTGAGGATCAATTAATCTCTAAGAAAATTCAGACTTTCTCTGGATCTCTCCTCTTTTCATCAGAATTTCCCTTAATTCCTTGTTTATAGCAATACAGGCGATCTATAGCCTGCTCTTCCAAATTCTTCCAGCCTGTAATCACTACTCACTTCCAAAGCTACTTCTACATTTTCAGATATTCCTTATAGCAACAGCCCCACTTTTCAGTATCAAAATCCTGCCTATTGTTAAAAGAGAATAGTATATGCCAGATAATTTATAAAGAAAGTATTACTTAATGCTCTGGAGATGGAAAGTTCAGGAGTCTTGTAACATCACAACATAGAAAGCCCAGAGCCAGACATATCACAGAAAAATTGTACTAGATGTACAAAGAAGAATACCACCTGAAACTGTTCCAAAATAAGAAGAATACCTATTGTCTTAAAACTGTTTCAAAATAATTAAGAAGGAAAATTTCCCTAACTTATCCTGATACCAAACCAGACATAAATGCAACTGAAAAAAGAAAACCACAGACCAATAACCCTGATGAACATAGACACACAGCTCCAAACAAAATACAGCAAACTGAATCCAGGGATTTAAGCCAATTTCAAATATGCAAATCAATAAATGTGATATATCACATAAAGCAGTTTAAGGATTAAACCATATGATTACCTCAATGATGCAGAAAAGGTATTCAGTAAAATTTACATCCCTTTGTTACAAAAACTCTCAACAAAATATGCATAGAAGAAATATGCCTCAAAATAGTAAAAGTCATATATGAAAAACTCACAACCAACATTATATTTAATGAGAAAAAGTTGAAAATATTCCCTCTGGGAACTGAAACAAATTATGATATGATCTTGGTCTAGAAAATCCTAATGATTCTCCCAAATAACTCTTTACATTTGATAAATGAATTCAGTAAAATTTCAGCGTAAAAAATCAGTAGCATGTTTATATACCAATTACAATTTAACTGATTGCTAAATTAAGAAGCAACCCCATGTACAATAGGCATAAAAATAATAAAATATTTAGGAATATATTTAACCAAGTAGGTGAACGTTCTCTACAACTAAAACTACAAAACATTGATGTAGGAAATTTGAGATGACACAGAGAAATAGAAAAACATCTCATGCTCATGGATAAAAAGAATTAATATTGTTAAAATGACCATATTTCCCAAAGAAATCTACAGTAAAGATTTTGGTAAAATCTCTTCTTTTTTTAAATTTGTTAAGGTGTGACATTAGAATGTTAATTTATGGCCTCTTTCCTTCTTCTTTATAGATATTTAATGCTATGACTTTCCACCTTTTATTTTTAGGCAAATGAATCAGCACAAGGTAAGGGGCTAATCCTCAATATATTAGACTTCAAGCAAGGAAGAATCTTAATCTTTCTTTCTTTTTTTGTTTTTCTTTCTTTCTTTCTTTTTTTTTTTTTTTACAAAAATGGTTTGTGTTCTCAGCCTACTGATTTATTATTTAAACGAAGACCTAATGAATAAGCTACTGACTAGAGTGGATGTTAGTGGAAATGCTATAGGCTACTCACATTTGCAAAACTGTGAAGTATTTTGAAAACATCAAGCATCCATGTCAATATATGTATGTGATGGATAACCAGTCCCAGTGCAATAAACTTGTTCAAGAAATGAGCTCATACAGACCCAAATTGGTCACTTACTTTCTATGGTGACAAGTCACTTAATTTTCGTAAGTCTCAGCTTTTCTATTTAGAAAATAAGAATAATAAGGCATGCCTCATGGAGCTATTTATTACACAGACATGGAAACACATGGATATACTTGGAAACACATTTACTGTGGAACGAAATTAGATTTCAGATGGTTTTCCCTTACTGAATGTGATCTGAGATGTTTTGGAAGGGAATGCTAGCTTTCCAAATTGGATCTCACAGGGTGACATCCTAGGTACCTTGATGTCAATGTGTTATTACATTTATAGTAACAGAAATTTAACTCTGCTATTGTAATGCAAATATTTAAGGGATCAACATATAAAGCTGGAAGCCATTTTATGATTTATGTAAAATAAATATTTATAGTATTTAGAATACTTGTGCATCTCTGACACATGTTGACTAGTGTTAGAGTTCTTGGGAAGTCAAATAAGTGATAAAGTTACCCTCCTGAATGTTAAATAATAAGTGAAATGTATAGAAAACATTAAGGGATAGTTCTTCCAAGTCATATAACATCCCGTATTTACTCCACAACACAAAATGTCTCTCATTTATACCACTGTATCCCAGACTTATCATCTCTTTCAATTGGAAAATAATAGACATTGAAAAATTCACACTCTGTGACTTTTTTTATTAAGGTTTTCTTCCATAATCTTTTTTTACTAGCATCATATAACATTATCTATTAGTTTGGGCTTACCTAGTTATAATCCCTTTCCTATTTTATCTAGTGCCCAGTCAGAAATCTAACCCCAGTTGACTACAAATTAAAGAAAAATGTTAAAAACTTTTATAAAGGTGTTTAGATGAACCTCCAAAGTAGTTGTCTTAGTCAGTTCTAGGTATTATACACAGTCCTAAGGAGTAGGTAACTTATAAACAACAGAAATTAATTTCTCTAGTTCAAGAAACTAGAAGTCCAAGATCAGGGTGGTAGTGCAATCCAATTCTGGTGAGGGCCCTATTCTGGGCTGTAGAAGGCTGACTTCTTATTATATGTTTACATGTCAGAGAGTGGGCTAGCTAGCGAGAGCTCTCTAGTATCTCTCTCTTTTATAAATGTGCTAATGGCATTCATGAGAGCTTTACCCTCATAACCCAAAATACCTCCCTATGCTCTAATGCACTCACATTGGAGGTCAAGATTTCAACATATGAATTCTGGAGGGTCACAAACATTCTATCTCTAAACAGCAGTGCTGCCCACTAGAATTACTTCTGAACCTTTAAAAAGAAATGAAATCTTTGGCCCATTGAGTAAATGTTCTGATTGAATCATTTGATATAAATATTAATTTTATTTTATTTTTAATTATTAATTTTTATTAAATCATAACTTTGTGCATTGATGCATTATGGGGTTCAGGGTACTGCTTCAATATACAATGTGAAATGCTTACATTGCACTGAGTAACACATCCATCATAATTATACTCATTTCTTAATAGTTTTAAAATGTACCATTGCATCATGCACATTAGGTGAGGTCCCCCCAAATCCCCTCCTTTCTACGATACCCTTCTTCTCTCATCCTCCTTTTCCATTCTACTTTCTGGACTCTAGTTATGTTTTTCCATTAATATCAATGTCTAGGTGATTATATACTGATTTCATAGTAGTACTGAGTACCTTGGATACTTTTTCTTTCCATTTGAGATACTTTACTAAGAAGAATATGTTCCAACTCCATCCAGACAAACATAAAAGAAGTCTCCATCCTTTTTTATGGCTGCACAGTATTCTGTGGTGCACATATACCACAATTTGTTAATCCATTCATGGGTGGAGGGGCACTGGGCTGTTTCCAAGTCTTGGCAATTATGAATTGGGCTGCAATAAACATTCTGGTGCAAATGTCTTTCTTTGTTGTAAAATAATTTTTGATCATCAGGGTATATACCTAGTAGAGGAATTACAGGGTCAAATGGTAGGTCTACTTTTACTTCCTTGAATGTTCTCCAAACTTCTTTCCAAAAAGGTTGTATTAGCTTGTATTCCCAACAGCAGTGTAGAAGTGTTCCCTTCTCTATGCCAACATCTATAGTTTGGGGATTTTGTGATGTGGGCTAATCTTACTGGAATTAGATGATATCTCAAAGTGGTTTTGGTTTGCATTTCTCTGATGATTAAGGGTGATGGGCATTTTCTCCTGTGTTTGTAAGTCATGCACCTGTATTCAGCAGAGAAGTTTCTATTCAAGTCTCTTGCCCACATAGAAATGGGGTTATTTGTTCTTTTCTTACCGATTAGTTTGAGTTATCTGGAGATTCTAGTTATCAGAACTTTGTCAAAAGCATAACCTGCAAAAATCTTCTCTCAATTGGAAGGTTGTCTGTTTGCTTTACTTACTGTTCTCTTGGCTGTGTAAAAGCTTTTTAGTTTAGGGTGGTGCCTGTGGCTCAAAGGAATAGGGCACTGGCCACATATGCCAGAGGTGTGGGTTCAAACCCAGCCCCAGCCAAAAACTGCAAAAAAAAAAAAAAAAAAAAAAGCTTTTTAGTTTGATAAGATTCCAGTAATGTGTTTTTGGTGTTGCTTCAATTGCCCAGGGGGTCCTCCTCATAAAATATTCACCAAGGCTGATTTCTTTAAGCATTTTTCCCTGCTCTCTCTTCTAGTACTTTTATATTTTATGTCTTAAGTTTAAATCATTTATCCAGTAAGAATCAATTTTTGTTAAGGGTGAAAGGTGTGGGTCCAGTTTCAGTCTTCTACAAGTCACCAGCCAGTTCACCCAGCACTATTTGTTAAATATTGAGTCTTTCCCCCACTGAATAGTTTTGATAGGATTTTCAAAGACCAAATGATGATAAGTAGCTGGGTTCATCTCTTGGTTCTCTATTCTGTTCCATAAATCCACCTCTCTGTTTTTTGTGTACATGGTATGTTTCAAACATACCATGCTGTTTGAATCACTATAGATTTATAGTATAGCCTAAAGTCTGGTAACATGATACCTCCTGATTTGTTCTTATTTCTGAGTAATGTCTTGGCTAATCTAGGGTTTTTCTGATTCCATATAAAACAAAGTACTATTTTTCAAGTTCTTTAAAGTATGACAATGGTGCTTTAATAGGGATTGCATTAAATCTGTAGATTGCTTTGGGTAGTATGGACATTTTAACAATGTTGATTCTTCCCAGCCATGATCATGGTATGTTTTTCCATTTGTTAACATCTTCAGCTATTTCTTTTTTTAGAGTTTCATAGTTCTTTTTATAGAGATCTTCACATCTTTTGTTAGATAAATTCCCATATATTTCATCTTCTTTGGCACTTCTATAAATGAAATAGAGTCCTAGAATATATTTTCAGCTTGACTATTGTTGGCATATATAAAACCTACTGATTTGTAAGTATTGATTTTGTATCCTGAGACACTGCTGTATTCCTTGATCACTTCTAAGAGTTTTGAAATTGCGTCCCTGGGATTTTCCAGGTATAGGATCATATCAACAGTGAAGAGTGAGAGTTTGATTTCCTCTTACCCTATTTGGATACCCTTGATCGCCTTCTCTTGCCTGATTGTGATTCCTAAGACTTCCATTACTGTGTTGAATAACAGTGGAGACAGTGGGCATCCTTGCCTCGTTCCTGATCTGAGTGGAAATGTTTTCAATTTTACACCATTCAATATGATATTGACTGTGGGTTTGATGTAAAGGGCCTCCATCAGTTTAAGAAACGTCCTTTTCTATGCCTATTTTCTTAAGTGTTTTGATCATGAAAGGATGCTGGATATTATCAAAAGCTTTTTCTGCATCAATTGAGAGGATCTCATGGTGTTTGTTTTTTATTTTATTGATGTGATGTATTATATTTATAGATTTGTGTATGTTGGACCAACCCTGTAACCCTGAAATAAAACCTACTTGGTCATGGTATAATGTTTTTGATGTATTGTTGAATTCTGTTTGCTAAGATCTTATTGAATATTTTTGCATCAATATTCATTAATGATATTGGTCTATAATTTTCATTCTTTGTGGATCCTTTCCTGGTTTGGGAATCAGGGTAATATTTGCTTCATAGAATGTATTGGGAAGTATTCCTTCTTTTTCTATGCTTTGGAAAACGTATAACATAGGTACTAGTTCCTCTTGAAAGATTTGATAGAATCCAGATGTGATATCATCTGGTCCCAGACTTCTTTTATGAGAGATTTTGTATTGCTGGTACTTTGTTGGTTTAAAGCCAATTGTATCTGCAACTAAAATTGCAACCCCTGCTTTTTTTGGTTTCTAATTGTGTGTATTATAGAAGTCCATCCCTTCACCCTGAGTCTATTTTTATCCTTTTCTTGTATTCAGCAGATATCCAGTCTATGTATCCAGTCAGTCAGACTGTGCCTCTTTATAGGGCAATTTAAACCATTCACATTAATTAAGAAAATTGATTGCATTTTGGGTGTCATGATTTTTAATCCCTTCGTCACTGTGGAAGTTGGGTTTTGTTCAAAAATTTCTGGGTGAGTTTACTTTGGAGGTAGAGCATTGCACTGGTCATCATGAAAGATGGGTCTAAGAATATCCTGGAGAGCTGGTTTAGTCATGACAAATTTCTTCAACATGTCTATGTCATAAAGGTATTTGATTTCTCCATCACAAATGAAACTCAGTTTAGCTGGATACAGGATCCTGGGCTGGGTGTTGTTTTGTTTTAGGAGATTAAAGGTTGATGATCATCCTCTTCTGGCTTGAAACACTTTGGCTGAGAGATCTGCAGTCATTCTGATATTTCTCCCTTTGTAGGTTATGCTTTTCTTACATCTGGCTGCTTGCATAATTTTCTCCTTCATCTTAACTTTGGCAAAGTTAATCACAATGTGTCTAGGAGATGATTTATTTGGATTGAGTCTTGCTGGGGTGGTGGAACTGTCTGCTATCTGAAGTTCTATATCTCTTGTAATGCCTGGAAAATTCTCCTCTAAAATCTTCTGGCGTAGAGCATCTGTACCTTTAGGACCATCCTCTTCTCCTTCAGGAATTCCTATGAGATGAATGTTTGATCTTTTGGAGTGATCCTACAACTCTCTCACAGAATGATCAGTTTTTTCTCTCCATTTGTCTGCTTCTTTAAGTATTTGGGAATGTTCAAAAGCTTTGTCTTCAGTTTCAGAGATCCTTTCTTCTGCCTGGTCGGCTCTACTACTGAGGGATTCTAAAGTAATTTCAGAGCTCCTCAACTACCTTTTTGGTTTCCTTGAGCTCTGTTATCTCTTTCCTCATTATGTCCATATTTTTGGTGACTTGGGCTTTGAATTCATTAATTTCTTAAGACAACTTAGAACTACTCTTTGGAATTCAATTTCTATCTTTTCTTCCATTCTATTTATCTTATTTGCCATCCATATTTTGAATTTGATTTCTGACCTTGCTGCTATTTATCTATGCATGGCATCTTCAGTTGTATCTCCTTTGTCATTTCTTGGGGGTGTTGATCTACTCTGGTTATTCATGTTGCCAGAGTTATGTTGGGTCCTCATCATGTTTATTTTCTACCATTTGGTTGTTAGAACTGGTAGGGTGAGATTTAATTAGGGTTCCCAGGTGGTGGAGATAGCCCCTTCCCAAAGCACTAGGTTTTGTAATTGTGGCTTATCTCCTGACAAGGGCCCCTTTCAGAGTTTTGGCTGGAGACTCTGAAGATATACTTGGCAAGCTAGCTCTATTTTGGTATCAGCTAATCTCTACCCTATCCTAAGAATCCGTGGTATTTGGTTTAAATCTTAGCTGTGAAGAGATACAAACAGCTGCAGCACTCAGCCCCCACTCTTCAGTTCTTTTCCTCTACAGAACTTTGAATGCCAACCTCAGAATGTCCCCAAGTGGACAGCCCCTGATGTGAGTTCCAATTAAATTGTCTCAGGAGGTGCAAACCCTGCTCAACAGAGAGGGATTCAGGGGTCTGCTACAGCACAATTGGAGGCAGGGATCCATGCCCCCACCCTCCAGACTCAGTCCACACTGTTGTTTGCATCTCTGCTCACAGGCCCAGTTGGAACCAGGGGCCACACCCCCACCCACTGGTCTCAGTCCACACCCAGCAAGCCTCTGCTTGCCAGACCAGTTGGAGTCAGGGGACCATGCCCCCGCATGCCAGTCTCAGTCCACTGCCTGGCAAGCCTCTGTTCTCAGGCTCTGTTAGAGTCAGGGCACCATGCCCTGCCGGCAGGTCTTAGTCCTCAGCTGGTAAGCCTCTGCTCACTAGCCCTGCTGGGAGACAGGGGACTGTGCCTTTGCCTTCAGGTATTTGTTCACACCTAGCAAGCCTCTGTTTGAGGGTTCTATTGGACTCAGGGGACCACACCATTGCCCTCATGTCTCAGTCCATGCCTGGAAAGCTTCTGCTTGAAGACCCAGCAGGGGCTGAGGACCAGTCCTGCCTGTCAAACTCAGTCCACATGAGGCAACAACTGTGGTACCCTCAGAGCCAGGAGTTCTGCACTCCGTCCAGCCAGACACAGCCTGAGGGTCAACAACACCACTGGCTGGGCATAGATATAACCAGGGGACTGCTCCTCCTCCCTCTGAGTGTCCCTTTTTCCCCACACCCTCTTTCTTCCCCAATAGTCACAGATCCTGTCTTGATGATTGGCAGTCAACACTATGTCCAGATCTCTCAGAAAAAGACCAAACACTCTGTGCTCTGCAGGGGGCAGAACTTCAGGCCACCATGCGAGGGGGTAAAGGTGGACTGGGAGTTTGGACTTGTGGGGGAAAATATCTGTTCAATTTTATGCCTGGTGGAGTAGTGTCTAGGTTCATAAGTGAGACCTCCCTAGAGAAAGAGACCTAGAATTTAGTGGCTCTCTCAAGTGAGGTAAAATGGGAGGTCTATCGCTTGCAGATAGCCTTCAGTGGGCCTCCTGCTTGGGGTAGGGGTCTCCTGTCCTCTGGTCAGTAGGCTTTATGCCTGTTATTTGTTTTCTTGGTGCTCCTCCCCGGCTTGCCAAACTTTCTTGGCTCAGCTCCCAATCTTTGGCTTTCTAGAGTCCAATTCCATACAATTTTTCTCCCTCTGGTCAGGAGCCTCTGCCAAGGGTTGCTACCAGTTGGTCATCTTCTCAGAATTCCCCACTCAGATATTTTTGGAGATGGGGTCTAACTCTTTCTCAGGCTGGTCTCGAACTCCTGAGCTCAGGCAATCCAGCCACCTCAGTCTCTCAGAGTGGTAGGATTATAAATGTGAACCTAATCTTTTTTTTTTTTTTTACTAATTAGGTGACATTTAGAGATGTTGAAGTTTTTTAACTTTACAATTTTTTTTTTTTTTTGAGGCAAGTTTTAGAATTTTGTTTCTTTGGGAAGTTTAAAACTGGGTTTGTTCTGTTCTGAGGTAGTCTTATATATAATTATATCTAGAAAAGAAAAAAATTGATGACATTTCACTGATCTATGATGTTGTAACAGTTTAATTGACTAAATTCATGACTAAATGAAATTTTTACTCTGACCACAAAAAAAAAAAGAAAGAAAAACTATCTGAATTTCAGAGCAATGTAAAAATGAATTAAATCATTAATTATGAAGCACCAGATCCTAGAGAGGGTTATACATTTAACATAAATAATATTCTACAATTAATGTAAATAATTAATATACATTCTTCAAAGTAATCTTCTGAGGGTCTCTATTTTTATTCTAAAATTATACAAAGTGAAATTGAAACCTGAGAGGTTAAATTACTTTTCCAGAGTCAAAACATACTTTTGTCAGAGGCCACCTCATACCACAAGGATGTGATATTGTCTACTCTGATCATTGCACTGAGAGAATCCTTTAGTGCTCTTATCTAGAGACAGTCAAACTGAAATTGAAGACAGTTCTCTACATGACCACCCCTTTCTGACATTAACTGCAAGTTTGTGCGAGATGGCTCCTCAAACAACTTTCTATTTTGATAATTTACTATGATTCCACACAGAACTCAATGAAAGCTATTAAAATCACAGTTGCAATTTACAGATTAAAATCAGACAAAGTTAGAGATGTAGTGGGTAGTCTGGGAAGATTCCAGACGTGAAGCTTTTGTTTTCTCTTATGAATTGGACCAGGCCAGCACAGATATGTGATAATATATTGAGTCTTGGACAGGCACAGGGGCTCTCACCTGTAATCCCAGCCCTCTGGGAGGACAAGGCAGGTGAATTGCTTGAGCTCAGGAGTTCAAGATCAGCCTGAGCAAGAGCATGATCCCTTCTCCACTAAAACTAGAAAAACTGGCCAACCACACCTGTAGTCCCAGCTACTCTGGAGGCTGAGGCAAGATGATTGTTCAAGCCCAAGAGTTTAATGTTGTTGTGAGCTATAGAGTCATGGCATTCTACCCAGGGCAACAGAGTGAGACTATGCCTCAAGAAAAAAAAAAAAGTATATATATATACTTATTTATATAAGTTATATATAAATATGTGTGTGTGCGTGTATAGAGAGAGAGAGAGAAAAAGAGAAAGTGAGAGTATTACCAGCTAAGAAAGCTCATTCCCTGTGTCAGTGCCCTAAGTTTTTATGAACATTCATTACATAGTCATGAATAGTCAGTAGTCAATAATCATAGTCATAGTCATCCACATGCTGAAACTCATACTCCAGATCTACTGATACTGCAAGACTCAAAGTCTTCACCCTAAATCACCTGATAAGTTTTTCTGGAGTGGCTTTCCTGCCTTAAACAGATACTCCTATTTGGTACAACTTCATAGCAGCAATGGGCAAGGGCAAGACTCTTCTTTGGTCAAGGCTATATTCTTTACTGCACATCTACAAATACTTCCTATAGTCATTCATTTCCAGGCATTCTTTTATTCAAAAACTATTCATTTAGTAGCTAGCCTGAGAGACATTTCAGTAGGTCCAGAAAATCAGTGAAGAAAAGAGACATGGTCTGCCCCCATGAAGTGTGTGAGATAGTAAACATTAAAAGAAAAGCACACAAATCATCATATAGTTATGCATCACTTGATGATGGGAATACATTCTGACAAATGTACTGTTAGGCAATTTCCTTATTGTATGTACACCATAGAATGTATTAACACAAACCTGGATTATATAGCATATTATACCCCTCGGATACCTATTGTTTCTAGGCTACAAATCTGGGCAGCATGTTACTATACTGAATAATGCTATATAATTGTAAGCATTTCTATACCTAATATAGAAAAGATGTAGTAAAAATTTTGTATTATAATCTGATGAGAGCACAGTTGCTTATCCAGTCCATCACTGATTAAAACATACTTACAGAGCATGTGACTATAATTAAAATCTTTGATAAAATAAATGAATGAAAGTATAGCTTTTTACAACTGAAAAAGGTCAAAATCTAATATAGACACACTACTTAATAAAGCCTTACTGACAAAGGGGCATGTGAAATGACATTTAATCTCCTACAGTTGCCTGAGTTAAAATTAGATTCCGTAATGTTGATCATAGACTGTTTTCATATTTTACTCAATAGATGGTTGACCTTTTTGATTTTTCTTCAAAAAAGTTGTCCCAATTACCTCCCTGAAACCAAGAATTATAAAGCACTTCAACAGTACATAATGTTATTTTATGTACTTACATCAGAGTAATAAACAATTGTGTATTGGACATCTATTATTCTAGACATTGAGTAAACAAACATCAGTGAAAAAACATAGAATAAAACCTATGTCTTCATGTAGCTAACAGTCTATAGTCATTTAAATAACTGAATTTTAGCTCTTTGGATGATTATAGAACAGTTTTTTACAAGTTAAATCTTTTTTTAGACTATCTTTTAAATACCAGCTCTACAACAAAGTATCTGTGACCTGGATGAATTACTTTGTGATTAAATTCTGTCAGTGCCTAAATTCCTTCATATGTAAAAAGTGAATAATAAAAATACTTATCTCGTACAGTTGTTGTAAAGGGCAAAAAACGTAGTGAATAATTTGAATATTCTTTAAATGTTCAATTTTGGCATAGCTCTTGTTTTCCTCTTAACTTACAGAATTCCTATGGTATACTTCACATTTCTTGCCCTCAGCTTTCTGATTTTAAAATGAGTTTGGATAGCTTATCACTAAAATCCTTATAATCTCTGTACAAAGTTAAATCTTTAAAATATTCTCTGACCTTATATAGGCTTCTAAAAGCCAGGCTGTACTGCTTTGTACATAACTTTGAGGAGAACCTAGTACAAAATAACAAATCTTTATTCTCACTTTTCATGATGTTAATTAAAAACATAAAAATTATTCCTTAGCCAGAATTTTCACGACTACTATTTTGAAGTTAACCTTTGTGTCAAAGGGAAAATTAACCAATACCACAACCTCAACTACTGAGTTCTACTGGAGGAACACAATTCAACAATGTGCTGCTGGAAAGCCATATTAAAAAAGAAGTCTTCTACAACCAACAACAGAAAATTAAGATGGGCAGGAGTTAGAAGCCCAATGCTCCACTGCTTCCCCCAAGCATAGTAAAGTTGGGGTAGTTATTTGGCATTTCTCTCTTGCCCAGAGATAATTAGAAAAAAAGAAATCTAGAAATTACTTTGTTTTGAAGATAAAGTAAATGCTAATTTACCACTGTCCTACTGAATCCCCTGCCTCAGTTCAACAGATCAAGAAAGAGGTAGTGATCAGAGAAATCAAATTCCAAAGAGATGTGAAACAGTAAGCATTTGTGTTATAGACTGATAACTGATTCCAATAAAGCCAGTTCAGGCCATTGACCTTTTATTTTCTTTCTTGAACTGGGAGATGAATAGTCAATGTTATCTAAAGACTTGTGGTTTAAAGGAAAACAAATGAAATAGAAAAGTTGGAAACTCAATAATGAAACAATGAAAGCAAAAGAATATCTTTTGAAAACCAAAACATGAGCATTTTTAGAATTGCTAAAATTCTTAGAGACATATCAGTTTGAAATGAAATGGAATTTTTAAATTCATGATAATTTAGGGAACATCACCAAAGTAAGATGCTTAGTAAAATGTGTAAGTAAAAATGTATAATACCATTAACTAAGAAATTTGAAAGCTTTGGAACTCTATAAAAGAAATAAACATTACTATCAGCACAATGTCATAATATGAAATACCATGTAAAGATACATGAAGGTAGATTTCACAGTAGTGAAAAATATTTGCTACTTTGAAAACAAAACATACTTACAAAATTATTAAAGCAATAGAAGGGTGTGGAAAACACTTGACTGCAATTTATTTGAGAAAGTGTTTTTTTTTTATTATTATTTTGAGAGAGTGTCCACTCGGTCACCCTGGGCAGCATGGCATGGCATCATAACTTACAGCAATCTCAAACTCTTGCGCTTAAGCTGTCCCCTTGCCCAAGTCTCCTAAGGTGGGACTACAGGTGCCCCTCACAATGCCTGGTTAGCTTTTCTCTTTTTAGTAGAGACAGGTCTTGCTCTTGGTCAGGCTGATCTCAAACTCCTGAATTTAAGCAATTTAAGCAAGGCTAGTGGACTAGCCTTGGCCTCCCAGAGTGCTAGGATTATAGGCATAAGCCACCACACCTGAGAAAATTTTATTTTTTACATAAATAATACAATTTTTGGTTACCAGGATTTATTTAACAAACATAATTTAATTTAAAAAATTAAATTGTCTTATTGAAAACAAAGAAAATGATGAAAAACAAAAATGGATCCTATTTAACTACAAATTATATTTCTGAAAAATACTGTACCATTGCTTCACAAAATCAGTTTGTTTTAGATTTCATAACAGTTCAGTTACTTAAGATATCTTGAGATAAACTTTATTATTAAATTAAAATATTTTACTCTGAGTTCACTAAAAATTTTATTTTGGCTTTTCTTTTTTTAAAGATATATTCATCAATTTCATTTGAAGAGCTTTACATAGATTATTCTTAAAACCTCAGATTAATATGAAGGTACAAATGATTAGGTTATATTGTTGGAGTTTTTTAGGCAAAGTCCAAGAGCTAAAAGTAGACCTTCCATTTGATCCTGCAATCTCATTACTACATGTCTACCCAGAAAAAAAGAAATCATTTATTTTGATTTTTCTTAAAGCAGAATGTCTATATTAATACTAATTCAAAATATTTTTTCCTAATTCTTAAATAGTAGTCAGAATATTGTGATCATTAATTATAGCAAATATATTCACATATTTAACATATAACATATATTTTAAGAACTTCAAGTTTAATGGTAAAAGCAGCATGGCCATAAATAAAAAGGTATTTTTGATACCTATAATCTCATAATTTCTTAATATTTTTCTTAGTCTTTTCCTTTTTGGTCTCTTGTTTTTTTAATGAACTTTTCAATGTAACAATTTTAGCATTTCTACAATTTGATATCTTGCTTTAAATTTTAATTTAAAGATACTTTTCAGCCAGGTACAGTGGCTCATGGCTGTAATCCTAGCAGGTAGATCTGCAGACCTGGAGACAGAGGCAGGTAGATGGCATGAGCTCATGAGTTCCAGACCAGCCTGAGCCAGAGCAAGACCTCATCTCTAAAAATAGCTACGTGTTGATTCAGATGCCTGTAGTCCCAGCTACTTAGGAGGCTGAGGCAAGAGAATCGCTTAAGCCCAAGAATTTGAGGTTGCTGTGATCTGTGATGCCATGGCACTCTACTGAGGGCAACAAAGTGAGACCCTGTCTGAAAAAAATAAAGGATACTTTTCAAATTGCTACAAATACTTTCAGTCAAATTTGTAATAGATGCATGCATACCTATATAGGTACACATATTTATGTACATATATAGATAATAATTTCCTTCACCATTTCCCTATTATTGAACATTAACCTAATTTAAAAATTTTTGCTATCATAAATAAACAAATATACCTATTAATGAATAAAATTTTCCAAATTTTATTTTTTAGAGATAAATTTTTAGATCAATGATTATTTAATCACAGGTCAAATAATTAATTTTAAAAAGTATTTCCCCCTCTTTACTGTAACATATTCTGGGCTTTGGATACTAGAGTGTATTTTAAAAATGTATATACCAATCTAAACAGAAAAAAAAATTATAAGAGAAAAAAGCTTGCCATTATCATTAGCATCAAAAAATTACATTTGTGAAAGTAATTGCCAATATATCTTTTATTCTTTGAACAGCAAAGTTTCAGTGTGTGCATGGTAACTATTCACCGTCATCCATGAGATTTCTAAAAGCTATGCTGTGTTTTGGGGAAGATACCTGATTATTATAGCACTATTTCAAAATAGGAATTGTAATCTCTGTTGCACAGATGATCCCTGTTGCTCAGGGTTCAGAATCTCAGAGAAAGCAAATGGCTTGCCCAACGCCACATAATTATTGAGTGGTAGAATCAAGGAAATAAAAAATGTTTGATCCCAAAGTGAGAAAAACTTTAAGATTACAGTTTGTATTGCTATGGAGTTATATCAATGCATTTGTTATTTCTCCAAACAGCCATTCTCCTCTCTCCTGTGAATTCACACTTCTTTCTTCCTTCTGGACATGTTTCTTCATGCCAGAAAAACTTATGCACACTTTCTTCAACTGACATCTCACCACTTAAAATTCTAGGGATTAGAGACACTTCATGAACGTAGACTTTATCGTCACACAGCCTTAAAATGTGTGATTTTGGTTTGGATTTGTTAGAAGAGCCCTGAAGACGAACCCTGAGAAGATAGTACAGAGAATATTGATATAGCCCATGCCTAGTTTCCCTGTTATTGACACCTGACATTAATACAGTACATTTGTTACAGTTATTATCATTTACCAATAATAATGTTTCATCATGAAATAAAGTCTCTATTAAGATTTCCTCAGTTTTGACCAAATGCTCTTTATCTGGCCGAGACGCCATGTAGCATTTACCATTGCCATTAGTTATTGGTTTATTTACATTCCCCTGGAATGTAGCAGTTTTTCAACCTTGGATGACTGGCAGTTTTGAGGTCTACTACTGGAATTTTTCTAATGATTTTCTCATGGTAGGGTTATAAGTTATTGGGAAGAAGATCACAGAGGGAAAGTATACCCATCACAACTAAGATACCTGCCATCACAATGATTTATGACTTGATATTGAGTTTAATAACCAGGCTCGGGTATCATCTAGTTTATCCTCTGGAACATCACTATTTTTTCCTTCTTTTTATATTTATTCTTTTTTTTAGAGTGGATAATTCTTCACTTTATCCTCCTAGTGCCTTTATTGTTACTTATCTTGGAGGGACATTAATTTTTTTTTCATTTTCTCATTGTACTGAACTACTTGCACACAGAGGGAGAGCTTGGTTATCTTTGAATTGTAGTCACACACCAAAAAGCATGTCATATAGGGAATGGGCATTTAAATATTTGTTGGATAAATGAATCTTTTATAATAAATGAAATTTTTGTAAGTCAAAACAAGTTTTATGGAGCCATTTTAGGGAGATATTTCAGTATCTTGAAATAGAGCTTGCCATAAATCTGAGACATAGTCTTAATGTATGTGATTTTAGTTTCCACACCTTTTCAACAACTACAGACCATTGATAAAAAGTAGATATTTCTAAAATGTTTAAGTCATTGCATGATTTGTTTTTTAAAAACTTACAAAAACATTCAATATATATTTTAAAATGCTATTTTCAAAGTGGGAGTGAAGGATTTTTTAAAAGCTCCATAATGAAACTATTATTAAAGAAAAACATCTTAATAATGGTACCATTCAATACAATTTCTTTCCAAAATTTAAAGTTTTTTAGTTATATTAATAAAATAAACTCCTAGTACATTGGGAGGCTGAGGCAGGAGGATTGCCTGAGGTCAGAACTTCAATACCAGCCTGGGCAATGTAGTGAGACACTGTCTCTACAAAAAAAATTTAAGAATAGCCAGATATGGTGACATGTGCATGTAGTTTGAGATATTGAGAGGCTGAGGCTTGAGGATTGCTTTAGCCCTTGATCTGGAGCCTGAATTGAGCTATGATCAGGCCACTGTACTTCAGCCTGGGTGACAAAGTGAGCTCCTATCTTTAAAAATAAAATAAAATAAACTGTGAAATGCATGCATCTTAGCAATAGAGCAGAAATTTTCTCTAATATTGGTTTCTAACATAAAAAATATCTAATTGAAAATGTTTATAAGTTGATCATGGGTTATGTTTTGTACTTTTTGATTGCAAAATTAGATTTCGAGGAAACTCTTCTTTTCCTTCAGAAATGAAAATGATAATACTGCCTTTGAGATAAGTAGAGAAATGACATACCTTATACCTATGAATGGCAATAAATTTCCTTAGAGACTTCTGTTTCACTGAGCTTGAAACATAACATTTTACTTTTTTACTTTTTTATTTTATTATTATTTTTATTTTGTTTGTTTGTTTGTTTGCAGTTTTTGTCCGGGGCCGGGTTGGAATCCACCACCTCCAGTATATGGGGTTGGCGCCCTACTCCTTGGAGCCACAGGCACTGCCCACATTATACTTTTTTTAAAAGGCAGTCTCATCTTCAGAGCACTATTTGGGCTTATTCTTTTGTGGACTTGGAAATTAATTACCTGCTACGGAAATTAAATATCTCCATGCCTCATAAATCTCAGGAAAGTAATTCTAGTTTTTGTTTGTTTTTCACTGAATTACTGATACCTGTTTAATATTTGCAGGTCCAAATATTTTAAATAAAATCAGAGATCATTGACTTAACCTCATACTTTACAATAAATACAACAGTGAATCAAGTCAAAGAACAATGTCCATGTTTCATTACTAAGTTGTATACTATATAAACAACGCAGTACTAGATGAATTCTTGTATCCTCCTCTAGGTATATATGAAGAGTGATTTCTGGTAATATTTCAGAATACTTGGTAGTTAATATTTTAGTTTCAAAATTCTTCCTGGCATAATCATCTGATTTGTTAAATTGTCCATATCTGTTGATATTTTCATCATGAAATAGAGCTAATACTTTCTAAATACAGAGGAGATTTTCCACCCAAGGTTAAATAACCTTACTCTTCTGTGTTTCTCCTTGAAGCAGAAGGGAGAAGTGTATTAAATGTTCATGAGTAAAGGAAATTATGGACTGAAATTGTATCGACATTGACCTAAATTCTGATTACTTCTCTTATGTACTTCAAGAACTGGTACAAATTATTTAAACTCACTGTGCCTCAATGTCTTCATTTATAAAATGGGAGGGGAAAAAATAATAACTAACTTCATATTGCAGTGAAGATTAAGTTAAATATGCATGGAAAGAACAGTCTCTGAATATCGTTGCCACTAGAAAGTGGTTCATATATGTATTATAAGGTGAGAGTAGAGAGAAACAAACAAAGAAAAACCTAATATATTCCATTTTCTACTGGCTCCAGAGAGAACTAAGATACTTTTATGTCTTCATGACCATAAATGCATCATTACTATTTGGTGCTTTACTGTCCTATCTTTGCCCAATTTAAATCTTATTTTAGAAATTTTAAGCGTAAAAGGAAAAATCATATGTACTATACAGAAGAAAGGGAGTATTCTAGAATTCTATATTTTTCCTAAAACAGAGCCCTTTGCCTTTGCTAATGTAATCACATATCTATTAATAAAACTGTGTGTATATATATACATATGTATATTAAATCTGAAATTCAAAAGTAAAAACAATAAGCGATGGGAATAAATGCAAATAAGACACCAATAGTATTACATATTCCAGCCACATTTTATAATTTATGTTAAAATATTATTGTGGTTCCACATACCTTTTTTATGCATTTGAATTCTTTAAAAGTATCCATAATACTTATTTATCTCACTTTTATATTTCCTAAGAATTCTTTTGGGCAGCGCCTGTGGCTCAGTGAGTAGAGCACCAGCCCCATATACCAAGGGTGGCGGGTTCAAACCCATCCCCAGCCAAACTGCAACAAAAAAATATAGCCGGGCATTGTGGTGGGCGCCTGTAGTCCCAGCTACTCAGGAGGTTGAAGCAAGAGAATCGCCTAAGCCCAGGAGTTGGAGGTTGCTGTGAGCTGTGTGATGCCACAGCACTCTACCCAGGGCGATAAAGTGAGACTCTGTCTCTATTAAAAAAAAAAAAGAATTCTTTTGTCAAAACATTCTCCAAATGTAATGACAAATAGCCTTTTAATTTCCTAATTATAAGTGCAAACATACAAGATGCAAGTAGTTTAGATTTCATGAAATTGAGGATTATCTCTCTACTTTTTACATAAGAGCTTGGGACTGTGCCGCAATAGTAACACTATCTCTAGTCAACCGTGTAAGGAAATGCGAAGGAAAACTTTCGGAGGAATGCCATCAAAGTAATATCCCCAGTTGGTCTTTCGTCCCAGTAAAATGAATTCTTTAGCAGAAAAGATTGTGAAGAACTGTGATCATATAGTTAGCTGCAAGAAAATATTACAAGTAAAGTCAGAAAAAAGATTAAAATGTGTCTGGGCACAGTTTAGATCACTGAAGATAGTTTCAGACAACATGGGGAACTATAAACTCCTTGTTTACATGGATTAATCTTCATGTCCTCTAATATCCACATTAATATTAGCAAAATAAATATAAATAGGACTGCATTAATCAAATTCTCAGATAATTTGTGTGTGTGTGTTTTGTCTTCTTATTTTCTTATTTTATAAGAAGCTTTAATATATGGAAATATGGATTTCCACTTCACTGTAGAGGAAACAAATGATTATGCTTCTTAATTGTGATTAATGTTATCTTCTTTTAACTAGTCTTAGTATCTCAGTAAATATAAAGTAAAAGATTTTGCTTTTTTAGTTTCTGAAAAAAAAAATTTGCAGTTAAAAGTGAAAATTATATCATCTATTTGGTTTATCACAAATATAGAGAGATATGTAGATATAATATACATGGCAACTATAGCATTAAATATTAGAGTGGAAGTAGTGGGAAGATGGACCTATGAAGTTGGAAGTTCTCTGCGTTTCATGTGAACTAGACAATATTACTTAAGAAACTGAAAATGTAGGTATGATATTGTAATCACCAGAGCAGTGACAAAATACCAGTATACTTCATATTTTTATGAATCGTATGACTTTTTATACTGAAGTTTATTGAACTGATATTTACTTGGCTATTCAAACCTTCTTATGAGTTTTGGTTTTTATTGGTGTATCTTTTTTCCCTCAGTTTAATTTCAATTTATCTGTATCTTTATATTTAAAATGCATCACTTTTGGGTAGCATTCATTGCTGAATATCACCCCTGTCACCTTCAAAGTCCTCCCCTTGGGAAGCTATGCACTGATGCCAGTGCCTAGTCCACCCTTCAAAGCACTTTCTCTAGGAGGAGTTTGTGACTTAATTGTCATACTTCATACAATGACAGTTCTGATGGCCAATCCAAAAAAAGAGTTCCAAAATTGCTTCAAAGACTGGACTAGGTACTGACTGGCATTTATGCATAGCTTCCCAAGGGGCGTACTTAAAAGATAACCTCATCTGTGTGTATAAATATACATACATATACACACACACAATAGTACCTCCAATATTGACCATATAAATGGTACATAGAGCAAAGAAGAAATAAAGAAAAGAAAAAAAAATTAAATGGAAAATAATCATGATTTGAGAGATATAGTTAAGGTGTTGCTTTGAAAGAAATGTAAAGCTTTAAATGTTTGCATTGAAAACATAAATGAGGGGTGGCACCTGTGGCTCAAAGGAGTAGGGCGCCAGCCCCATATGCTGGAGGTGGCAGGTTCAAACCCAGCCCCAACCAAAAAAAAAAAAAAAAAATGAAATGAAAACATAAATGTCTAAAATTAATACCCTAAAATCTTCCTGAAGATAAGAGAATAGAAAAGTAAAACCAGAAGGAAAGGAAGGATTGAAATAACAAACATAAGAAGAGGAATTTTCTTTCAACAAAATTGAAAACAAGCAATAGAGAATATTAACAAATCCAACATACGGCCTTTGAAAATATTAATAATACTGATTTACTTATAACTAAATTAATGAAAATAAAACTAGAAGGAAAACAACTTTTAGACATTAACCACAAAATAGGGGTTACACTAGATACTTATAAATCTTTTCTATCCAACATGGTTGCCCTAACTACATGTGGCTATTTAACTTTAATTTAAATTAAAAAATCGAAATTTATTTTCTCAGTTAGATGAACTCCCTTTGAGACCCTCACTAGTCACATATGACTAATAGTTACCTGACTGGGCAGTGCAGATGTAGAATATTTCCATGACCACAAAAGTTGTATTAGAAAGTATTCCCTATTCGAAAGAAAATAAGGGAGTATTCTAAACAATTGTATACCAACAAATTTGACAACTAAGAGAAAATGGACAAATTTGTTGAGTAATGTGATTTACCAAAACTAACGCAGGATGAAAGAAAATATGTATATCTATGTTCACTAAAGATGTTAAATTTATTGTTTCAAACATTCTCAGAAAGAAAATGCTGAGCCAAATGACTTAATTAATTTTATCAAAAATTTGAAGATGGCAAAATCTTGCACAAAATACATCAAAAAATACAGAAAAATAAAATCTATTCCAAATAATTTTAGAAGGCTGACATAACCCTAATACCATGATATGACAATGGTATTGCAAGAAAAAGGAATAATGTGACAAATAGCCCTGATAAACATAGTTGTAAAATTCCTTATATACTTTAACAAATTAAATTCTTCATTGTAGAAAGATAGTGCATAATAATTGAAAAAGGTTTGCCTCAAGAGTGCAGGGTTGACTTTATATGTGAAAAATCATACAGCATCATTCACTCTATTAAAATTTTTTGAAATTGAAAGCATATGAACATTTCAAAAGTTACAGAGAAGACAATTTAACAAAATTTACACATAAGGATAAATATCTATGAAAACTAGGAACAGCATCTTACTTCCTATCACTATGAATATGCATAATGTAAACATTGGATACTGTTCCCTTAATATAAGGAAAAAAGGAAACATGACTATTCTTATCTTTTCTACTCAGTATTGTACTACTCATTGTAATAAAATAAGAAAAAGTAGTAAGAACATATTATTTTGAGATGTAAAACTGTCCCTGTTTACACATGAAATATGGGTTTTTGTAATAAAAAAATCTATAAAACTACTACTAGAATATATGAATTTTAAAAAGTTATATAATTTTAATTTTATCTATTCTTGTACACCATGTTTGTGGATTAGGAGACTTAATATCATAAAGATATCAGTTCTTAAACTGATATAGATTCAACAAAACTTCACTAATTATTCCAGCCAAGTAATTTTATAGAATTTGACAATTTGATTAATTTTTTTTTGTCAAAATGCAAAGAATTTGGACCCATCATAGTAATCTCCAAAAGCAACAGATTTGGAGACTACTACAATGCTTGATTTCAAGACTTACTTTAAACAAAACTCAATGTTGCTTGGTGCCTGTGGCTGAAAGGAGTAGGGTGCTGGCCTCATATACTGGAGGTGGCGGATTCAACTCCGGCCCTGGCCAAAAATAGCAAAAATAAAAAAAGCAAAAAACCCTCAATGTTCAATACAGTTTATTAGTTCATTCATTTTTTTATTTTTTCATATAATTATTGAGTTTTCAACCTTTGCTTAATCCATCTATGAGCTAGTCCCTGCTTATTAATTGCTCTGCTGGAAGAAAAAAAAATCATATAAATGTGGAAATTGAAACCATTGTGCATTTTTATTTTCAAACTTCCCAGAAATACTGCAATGTTTCCTGATTCAGGTGTCATTTGTGTTCTCCACAAAGGGTATTTCTAACATTTTCATTCTTTGTAAACCCCTGACTGTGCTATCTCCTGCTTAATTCTCAGCATATGACCTCATCAAATTTTCCAAGGATAAAAAATAGAAACTGAACAGTGGAAACTCACGTAATTTCAAGTTATCTAAAACAATTAAGGTGACTGAAATCATACTTTACCTATTCCATTCTTTTTTGTCTATGAGTGTATGAGAAGTATTCCTTTTTTAAAAAGTGTTTCTCATTGTTTGTGCTCTGACATCCTCAAGGACTTTGCTCTGTCTTCTTTCTCATTTCCCCTCCATCTCCAATCTATGTCACTCCCTTAATCTGTCAGTGATTCCTGATTACTCTTAGGACAGTTTTTAACTTCTTTCTCACAGCTGATGAAGTTCTCTAAGAGCATCTTCTTTTCCCCATTGTAACTATGTTGTTGTAGCTCAGACTTCTCTTAGCTCCCTGAATTTGCCATATCCTTTTTCAATTTTGGACTTTTCTTACATGCTGTTCTTCTTTTTAGACACTCTGTATCCTATTTGGCATGGTGAATTTATATTTCAGGAAATCTTCCAAAACATCCTAATTTTTTTTTTTTTTTTTTTTCTTACTTGTATGGAGAAAAAAAACATGTATTTTTCAGCATATGACTAAATGGCATAAGGCATGCCATTTGATATTGTAATTACTTATTTACTCATCTTTATCTCTTGAATCTTAAAATTCCATTAGTACAGGTATCTTATGTATAAACTAGAATAATTGAACAGTTGATGATTAAAGAAGACAGGCACCGTGTTAGGAATCTGGATGAGAAGAAATTTATTTTCTATGATTTAAAAAATTTTACAGTTTAGTGGAGGAGACAATTTAAACCAAAATGATAATATTAATATATTAAATACTAAGCTATTTTTTCCAACCTTCTTTCTAACCACTTATACCCTTTAAATCTTTTTGGGCCTTGCCATGTGCCTGAGGCCTAGTGCAACTTCCTGAGCCTGACTAGATGTAGATCCATCGAGCTACTTCTGCATAGCAATGACTCAGCAAGGCCCGGCCTGAAACTGCCTCTACCTAGATACAGCCAACGTGGTACCATGCCATTGGCCCAACCCTGTCACGCACCTC
>CAUYPK010001134.1:0-24552 GCA_963574355.1 Loris lydekkerianus
CCATAAAAAACATGGAGACTTCACATCTTTTATGTTTACCTGGATGGAGCTGGAACATATTCTTCTTAGTAAAGTATCTCAAGAACAGGGGAAAAAATACCCAATGTACTCAATACTACTATGAAATCAATATATAATCACCTGTACACTCATATGAATGGCAAAACATAACTATAGTCCAGAAAGTAGAAGGGAAAAGGAAAGAGAGGGGAGGGAAGGGGAGATATAGAAGGTGGGAGGGTATTTTGGGGGAACCTCACCTAATGTGCATGATGCAATGGTACATTCCAAAACTATTAAGAAATGAGTATAATTGTGATGGATGTGTTACTCAGTTCAATGTAAGCATTTCATATTGTATATCGAAGCAGTACCCTGAACCCCATAGATGCATCAATGTAAAAAGTTATGATTTAAAAAAAAAAAGAACTGGTTAACCAAATGGCAACCCTCTCCCCTCTAACAAAAATAGCTGCTGGTGGCTAGGGCACACTTTAGCCTGGTGGAAAACAGCATCCGAAGCTCAGGGCACAGTGAGCCACATGACAGTATCTGCTACCTGTGAGCCTGACTGGAAACTCACCGGCTGTCTGCAGAGGGCTCCCAATGGAGGGTCTCCAGTGCCCACATTACTGCTCAACAACAGCCCAACTTAGCCGGGGTCACAGAGAGGCAGCCACCTGTTGAACCACAGCATGGTTCAGTTCCCATCTTAGTTCTTCCTCTGGGTAAACTCTGGCATTAGTATGACTTTAACCCTGAAAGAGGTATGGGGGGTGGGTGGCCAATCTGGTATTTCTCTTAAGCCTAACTGTCAATTCTGTCACAGCTCTTGGTCTCCAGTGGAATGAGGGGTAATTCATGCCAGCGCATTATACGAGTTGATACACACATGTTCCTCATAATTTACACATGTATACTGTTTAGCCCTTTTACAAAGCACTTTTCCTCCACTAACTGGTTATCTTCACAAGAACACTGAGAACTTAAAGGTGAAGAGCTACTCAAGCAAGGGAAAGGTGAGACAGTGGAGATGTGGGGCACTGATCATGCATATGGGCTCCAAGGCCAGGTGGGGTGGTGGTGGTGGTGGTGGTGACCCTAGCGAGGGTACCTCATTCCCAGGCTCCCCTCCTCAGCCTCAGGAACATCCAGAGGGGCCTGCATTCCCAGGGTGGACTTAAGGTAACCAGTACCCTAAGACAGTGGCACAGCCCATGCGGCCAAATATAAATGAATCATGGGAAACAGCAGTGCTGAGTTCGTAGACAGAGGTGCTGAGGCCTCTGGCTGGCACATTCTCTCCTGCAGGCCCTTCCCCTGGGGCAGCCAATGGGGAGTCTCAAAGGGATTGGTAGGTAAGGACACAGAACTAGAGGTGAGCCAAAGGGTTACAAGGCAGGGGCCCTAGGCTTGGTGACCCCACTACTGGGAAGATCACCAAGCCACCTCTCCATTCAGTGAACTCTTGATTACTTTTTGTTTGTTTGTTTTAAGTATGGGGTTAATGGACCTTTCTTTATAGATATGTTAATCTTCTAGCCCACTAACAATTAGGCCTGTTTGTCTGGAAGCCAGTCTGTCTCTTTAACGTAAGTTTGCACATCTCTGTTTCATCCGTTTTTGTTTTTTTTTTTTTTTTTTTTTTGAGACAGAGTCTCACTCTGTGGCCCTGGATAAAGCACTGTGATATCACAGCTCACAGAAACCTCAATCCTCTTGCCTCAGCCTCCCAAGTAGCTGGGACTACAGGTGCCTGCCACAACACCTGGCTATTTTTAATAGAGTCAGAGTCACTCTCTTGTTAAAGTGGGTCTCCAACTCCTGAGCTCAAGCAATCTGCCTGCCTCAGCCTCCCAGAGTGCCAGGATTACCAGCATGAGCTACCATGCCCAGCCCCATCCATTCTGTTTTTTAATTACAAAATTTTTTTTTTAGACATGAGGTTTCATTAAGTTTGCCTGGGTTGGGCTCCTCCTGCCTCAACCTTCCAAGTAGCTTGGGACTTCAGGAGCAAACCACTATGCTGGCTCATCTATTCTGTTTTGATCCTATCATCTACCTCTCACAGTCTGTTTCTTCTTTGCAGCTTAGGATAGAGGTGAGGGCAGAAAGGAGAAATGCATCTCTGTGGCTTTTAGACCCTCTTACTATTATTCCCATTTTATATATGAAGAAATTGAGGCTCCAAGAAGTTGTGATAACAAAACTATCTTTCGTATGTATATGAAGGATATCAGACTATAAGCTCCTTGCAGGTAGATACCCTGCCGGACTCACCTCAGTAACACCTCCTGGTCCACAGCACAGGGCACAGAGCTTCCCTATTAGCACAGGCTTGCTAATTTCTTTTTCTTTCCCCTTTATTTTTTTTTTTAGACAGAGTCTCACTTGACCACCCTTGGTAGAGTGCTGTGGCATCTTAGCTCACAGCAACCTCAAACTCTTGGGTTCAAGTGATCTTCTTGCCTCAGC
The DNA here is from genome assembly GCA_963574355.1 of Loris lydekkerianus. Lineage (NCBI taxonomy): Eukaryota > Metazoa > Chordata > Mammalia > Primates > Lorisidae > Loris > Loris lydekkerianus. Next base: position 2,476 of record CAUYPK010001134.1, read on the forward strand.
CTCCCGAGTAGCTGGGACTACAGGCGCCCGCCACAATTGCCTGGCTATTTTTAGAGACAGGGTCTCACTCTGGCTCAGGCTGGTCTGGAACCCGCGAGCTCAGGCAATCTACCCACCCCAGCCTCCCAAGTGCTGGGATTATAGGTGTGAGCCACCTCGCCTGGCAGGCTTGCTAATTTCAATGCCAGGATGCTTGAGGTTGCTGTTTGCTCATGGAACTGTTTGGGCATCAGTTCCTAAAACAGACTGACTCGCTGCCAGGAACGTATGTGCAAATAACTGTATATACAGTTGTTGTAGCAGAGCTGCTCTGACCTGTCCACATCTTTTACCCTTACCCATCCCCATCCAAAAGCTCATGTTTGCAAAATGACTCACTAGGATGAGGGGTCCAGACTGTGGCTCTGAAATGAGAGAATCTCAGGGTCAGAAGGGGACTCAGATGCACCTAATTCTGCCTAACCAAATCATTCACTTTCCCCACAACCCAAGTTCCCAGAAATTTACATTTCAAAGACTAATAAAATTTCCCCAAAATTTTGGAGACCAAAAAGTAAGGTTATTGCCAAATAAGGTTATCAGAGAAAAAAAAAACCAAAAAACAAAAACCACAGTCTCTATATACTATATTTTATTAAAAAAAAGAATACTTGGACACCAAACCTTAGGGAAGGCTCAAAACAAAGGACTGTACTTTAAATGGAATGACTTTTTTATATGAAAATGAACACTAATTTGGAATCATAGTCCTGGACCAGCCCCTCAGATGGCCCATGCAGCTCTTGTGTGAACTGCTTCAGTGATGAAGAACTCACAGTTTTTGAGACAGCCCAAATTATTCTCAAAACACTCTGCTAAGATTTTTAAAATATGTATCTTCTTACAAAAAACCACAGTGTTAGGGATAGTGCTTCATCAGCCTTTTTCTATGCACTCCATTACAGATCCTGTATCTTTCCACCTTTTTCCTCCCAGTAACATCTTAATGATACAGAGAGACAGCGTTGATTCATATGCTGTGCAGCATCTTGCTTACACCTCAGTTTTTAATCTTTCCAAAGCTGAATGGACGTTTGGGGTGCCTCCCTCCCCTTCCTCCCACTGCAAGCAATACTGCAAGAAATACACGTGCCTAACTGCGTTGGGCATATGTTGCAAGTAGTGTTTCTTCAGGAGAGATTTTGAATACCAGAAAATGACTGGATCATGGGGTCTGGGTATTTTTCTTTTCTTTCTTTCTTTTTCATTTGTTTTTAGAGACAGGGTCTCACTCTATTGCCCAGACTGCAGTGCAGTGGTGCAATCATAGCTCTTTGAAACCTTGACTGCCTGGGCTCAAGTGATCCACTTGCCTCAGCCTCCCAAGTAGCTAGGACTACAAGTGTGTGCCACCATGCCCAGCTAATTTTTATTTTTTTTCCCCAGCTAATTTTTAAAGTTTTTTGTAGAGATGAGGTCTATGTTGACGAGGCTTGTCTTAAACTCCTGGGCTCAAGAAGTCCTCCTTCCTTGGCTTCCCAAGTGCTGAGATTATAGGCATGAGTCATCATGCCTAGCCCATTTGTACTTGTAAAGAAAATGTCTTGGTGGGTGGCGCCTGTGGCTCAGTGGGTAGGGCACTGACTCCATTTACTGAGGGTGGCAGGTTCCAACCCAGTCCTGGCCAAACTGCAACAACAACAACAAAAAATACCAAGGGCAATAAAGTGAGACTCTATCTCTACAAAAAAAGAAAAAAAGAAACTCTTTTGGGGGCCAAGCATAGTGGCTCACACCTATGATCCTAGCATTCTAGTAGTCTGAGGCAGGAGGATCACTTGAGGTCAGAAGTTTTAGACTAGCCATCTCTACTAAAATGGAAAAATGAGACAGGTGTGGTGGCACATGCCTATAGTTCTAGCTACTTAGAAGGCTAAGGCAGGAATATTGTTTGAGCCTAAGAGTTTAAGGTTGCTGTACCCAGGGTGACAGAGTGAGACCCTGTCTCAAAAAAAAAAAAAAAAAAAAAAAGGCCAGGCACAGTGGCTTATGCCTATAATCCCAGCACTTGGGAGGCCAAGGCAAGTGGATTGCCTGAGCTCACAGGTTCAAGACCAGCCTGAGCCATAGCAAGACCCCATCTCCAAAACACAGCCAGGCACCTGTAGTCCCAGCTCTTTGGGAGGTGGAGGCAAGAAGATCATTTGAACCAAAGAGTTTGGGGTTGCTGTGAGCTATGGCACTCTACCAAGGGTGACCAAATGAGACTCTGTCTAAAAAAAAAAGATAGTTCTACATTGCCTTTTAATGTGCTTGAACTATCAGAAGTTGCTGTTTTAGATGATGAGTCCAACTTTCTCTTCTTCTTATTCCCACTCAGGAAAGCAAGGCCAGTCTTAGGAGGCGCCAGTCCTTGCCTAAAGTGGGAAAAAGTGAGAGGAAGCACTCACCAAACCAAATGGCCTGTCAGTACATTGCCCCAGGTCTCTCACTTTTCAGTTTCTCTCCCCCATCGTACCAGAAACCACCTTAGTAAGCACCAGTGTGGTGACAAGTGTGCTGTGGCAAGCTTGGCACAGAAGATACCCACTATTATTTCTGGATGCGCTTAGAAAAGAGGCACAGTTCCCATGAGAACCCTCATCTAACTCATTTCAGCTGGGGTGATCCACTTTCAGTACTAATTCCACTGAGCCAGGTCCCTGGAAGTAACAAGAAAAGCAGCTAATATATCGGGTGCCTGCTATGAGCCAAACACTGTTCTACTCTTTACAACAATCTTTTGGGAAAGGTACAATTATTATTCATGTTTATAGATTGTTAAAAAGCACAGTCATTTCCTCAAGTAAGTGGCTAAATTTGGACTCAATCCCCAGCAGCCCAGCTGCAGAGCCCATCCGCCTAACCACTGCACTGATTTGTCGTAAGCCTTCCTTACATATCCAATTTGAAGGTAAGAAATACACTTTCTAGGCAGCCTTGGTGGCTCACACCTATAATCTGAACACTTTAGGAGACTCAGTGGGGAGGATTGTTGGAGGCCAGGATTTCAGGACTGAACAGCCTGGGCAACATAGCAAGACTCTGTCCTTACAAAAAATTTTGTTAATTTGTGGTGTGTGCTGGTAATCCCAGGTACCGAAAGGTAGTGGGATTGCTTGAGCCAGGGAATTCAAGGATGCAGTCAGCTGTGATCATGCTGCTGTACTCCAGCCAGTGCAGTGAGCTGTGATGGCTCATGCCCATAATCCCAGCACTTAGGCACTTAGAGAGCAGGAGAGCAAGACACTGTCTCTAAAAACAAAAACAAACAAACAAAAAAAGACAGAAAAAAAGAAATACAGGCTCGGCGCCTGTACTCAGTGGCTAGGGTACCAGCCACATACACCAGAGCTGGTGGGTTCAAATACAGCCTGGGCTTGACAAACAATAATGACAACTACAACCAAAAAATTAAAACAGCATTGTGGCAGGTGCCTATAGTCCCAGTTACTTGGGAGGCTGAAGCAAGAGAATCGCTTAAGTCCAAGAGTTTGAGGTTGCCATGAGCTGTGATGCCACAGCACTCTATCTCAAAAAAAAAAAAAAAAAAAAAAAAGTGGGTGGCGCCTGTGGCTCAAAGTGGTAAGGCACCAGCCCCATATGCCAGAGGTGGTGGGTTCAAGCCCAGCCCTGGCCAAAAACTGCAAAAAAAAAAAAAAAAAAAAAAAAAAAGAAAGAAAGAAAAGAAAAAAATACATTTTTCATTTCTCTTCCCATGGCTCCTACCTCATTCATCCTTTGGTTTCTTCTCTTTCTACTGGGCTACTGTAATGGACCTAGCCCATTTCTTTATTTCCACTGTCCCCATCTAATCTACCCCCTCCTCTAACCCTATAGACATTTACATTGTTAGTTTAAGGTTATTCTCAATATAAAAGTAGTTATATTCAATTAAAGAAAATTTGGAAAATATAGAGAAGCAAAAAAGTCCAACTTACCCATAGACTTACCAACCAACTAAAACACGTTTATTATTAACTTTTTTTTTTTTTTAGACAGAGTCTCACTTTATCACCCTCGGTACAGTGCCGTGGCGTAACAGCTCACAGCATCCTCCAGCTCTTGGGCTTAGGCAATTCTTTTGCCTCAGCCTTCTGAGTAGCTATGACTACAGGCACCTACCACAACACCCAGCTATTTTTTGTTGCAGTTTGGCTAGGGCCAGATTCGAACCCACCACGCTTGGTATATGGGGCCGGCACCCTACCCACTTAGCCACAGGCACTGCCCTATTATTAACTTTTTTTTTTTTGGTAGAGACAGAGTCTCAGTTTACCGCCCTCAGTAGAGTGCTGTGACGTCACAGGACTCACAGCAACCTCCAGCTCTTGGGCTTCCGCGATTCTCCTGCCTCAGCCTCCTGAGCAGCTGGGACTACAGGCGCCCGCCACAACGCCCAGCTAACATTTTAATATTGGTATTTTCAGTCTCTTTCTTTAAAAGTACATAAGGCTTTTAAAAAACACACTGTGATTTTTTTTCCTTTAATAAATAAGATATTTTTTTTTAATTGGCTCTAATACTATATGTAAAATCTTAGTGAAATTTATCTCATGGGCATTTTTCATAGTATTAAACAGAGCTGTCAGTGTAACATTAAGCTCTGATCATGTTAAGTTACTACTTAAAATTTCCACTAACTTCTCCAATGCCCGTCTAATAAATTTTAAATTTCTAAGTTTGGCATCAAAAGCCCTTCACAATCAGCACTGTGTGTGTGTGTGTGTGTGTGTGTTTGAGACAGAGTCTCATTATGTCACCCTCGGTACTGTGCCATGGCGTCACAGCTCACAGCAACCTCAAGCAGCTAAGGTGCTGACCACATACACCTGAGCTGGTGGTTCGAATCCAGCCTGGGCCTGCCAAACAACAATGATGGCTGCAACAAAAAATAGCTGGATGTTGTGGCAGGTGCCTATAGTCCCAGCTACTTGGGAGGTGGAGGCAAGAGCATCGCTTGAACTCAGGAATTGGAAGTTGCTGTGAGTTGTGATGCCACAGCACTCTACCCAGGGCAACAGCCTGAGGCTCTATCTCAAAAAAAAAAAAAAAAGAGATTCTCTTACCTCAGCCTCCCAAGTAGCTTGGGACTACAGACGCCTGCCACAATGCCCGGCTACTTTTATTGTTGTTATTGTTGCAGTCGTCATTGTTTTTCAGCAGGCCTGGGCTGGGTTTGAACCCGCAAGTCTTGGTGCATGTGGCTGGAGCCATAACCACTGTGCTAAGGTGCCAAGCCACCACTACCGTGTGTTTTATCTCCCATTTTCCTATACCTTGGCTCCTGCCTAACCCACATTCTTACCTTATGGGATTCTCCATTCCCTGAACACTTCCTTTACTCTTTCCATATCTGCTGGGGCCTTTGCTGACATACATGTTCTAGATTTTAGAGAACACATCCAATTTTGAGTGGTCAATTCTTAAACTGAACTCTTTATTTGCCCCCTGAAACTATTTTCACCCTCTACTGCAAGCCCAAGCTCCACCATCATTTGTACAGGGCAAAAATCTTAGAGCCATCTTTCACGCTTCTTCTGTTTTTCACACGCCCCACATCCAACCCATCAGCAACTCCTATGGGGTCTACCCTGGAATATCTATCATGAACCTACTTTTCAGCATCTGCTGAAATTACCAAACAATCTGTATTTCTCACCCATGCTAATATAATAGTCTATATCTGGACCTCCCTGCTTCCCTTTGGCCTCCACTCAGACTGTTCTCAGTACAGCAAAGGGGCCTTATAAAAAGGTAGATTTTGGCACTGAAAGTGTCCAATGGCTTTCTTTCACATTTAGAATTAAATCTAAAATGGTTATCTGTTTGACCTCATTTTTTACTACCCCCACCTTTCTTCATTCCCCTCTAGCCACACTTGTCTCTTAGTCCTGTGTCAACTCAAGAATTTGTTCGTGTCTTAACGCCTCTGGATCAGCAGTTTCCTTTGCCTGGAAAGCTCTTTCTCGAGGACTATGCCATGACTGTCCTGAACTAAGTATGTTTGGTCTGAACTTAGATGTGAATATAAAATATGCACCAGAAGTCAAAGAATTGCACCAAAGATGTAAACTGTCAAATATGTTATTGTTACATTGGTTACATGATGAAATGATAATATTTTGGGTGTCTTAGGAAAAATAAAATATAATACATTATTGAAATTAATGCCTTTCGAGTCATAGCACCAACAAATTAAAAAAAACAGGTCTCACTCACCTTTTCTCCTTCATGAGAGGGACCTACTTCCAACTCTCTTTGGAAATGCTCTACATTTTCTCTTTGTTCTACGTAAAATCTCTTTTTGTCACCCTGAAAAAAAGAAATGAAATTAAATTAATGTCCCCATGTCCTTTTATTTTTTACAATGTAGCTACTAGAATATTTAAAATCACATATGTGGCTTGCATTATTTTTCTGTTGGACAGAGCTGCCTTAAACTACTGGTTCTCTACTCCAGCTACACACTGGAATCACCCAAGGAACTAAAAAAATACCCATGTCTGGGTGCTACTTCCAGAGATTCTGATTTAATTAGCCTGGAATATGTCCTGGGCACTGACATTTCTATTTATTTATTATTATTATTATTTTTTTTTTTTTTTTGAGACAGAGCCTCATTATGCCATCCTCAGTAGAGTGCTGTAGCATCACAGCTCACAGCAACCTCCAACTCTTGGGCTAAACAATTCTCTTGCCTCAGCCGTCCAAGTAGCTGGGACTACAGGTGCCAGCCAAAATGCCTGGCTATTTTTTTTGTTGTTGTTGCAGTTGTCATTGTTGTTTATCTGGCCTGGGCCGGGTTTGAACCCACCTGCCTCGGTGTATATGACCAGCTACGGGCACTGCCCTGCCTATAATCTCAGCTACTCTCAGTTGGGCACCTATAGCTAAGAGGCTCAAACCCTGTTCAAACCCAGGCTGGGCCTGCCAAACAACAATGACAACTACAACAAAAACATAGCTGGGCGTTGTGGCGGGCACCTATAGCCCCAGCTACCTGGGAGGCTGAGGCAAGAGAATTGCTTAAGCCCAACAGTTTGAGGTTGCTGGGAGCTGTGACACTGTAGCACTCTATTCTCTACCAAGGGTGACATAGTGAGACCATGTCTCAAAAAAAAAAAAAAAAAAAAAAACACAGCAACTCTGGAGAGTGAGGAAGGGAGGATCCCCTGAGGCCAACCTGTATCACACAACAAGAGCTCCTGTCTATCTAAAAAAAAAAAAAAAAAAGAAAGAAAACATAAGTAGACCAGAGGACTCCAAGGAACTCACTAGGTACTAGGTAGCTGGAACTGTCCTGTATTTTGATTTGGATGATGGCAACCTGGGTGTTTGCAACTGTCAAAACTCATAAGCAGTCTTTTAAAAATGTCCATTTAATATATATTCTTCAATAAAGAAAAAAACATATAGGATGAAGCTAAAATAACATTTACAGAGAAATATATATCCTTAAATGCATATATTAGAAAAGAGAGAAGGCTGGGTGCAGTGGCTCATCCCTGTAATCCTAGCACTCTGGGAGGTGGCATGTGCCTGCAATACCAACTACTTGGGGAATCTGAGGCAAGAAGGATCATTTGGGCTCAGGAATTTGAGGTTGCTGTGAGCTAGTCTGATGCCATGGCACTCTAGCCTGGACAACAGAGCAAGACTGCCTCAAAAAAAAAGATTCAAAATTGATAAATGAAACATAAAATTTGAGAAGTTACAAAAAGAATAACAGAGTAAATCTTTTTTTTTTTTTTTTTGAGACAGTCTCACTTTGCTGCCCTCAGTAGAGTGCCATGGCGTCATAGCTCATAGCAACCTCAAACTCATGGGCTTATGTGATTCTCTTGCCTCAGCCTTCCAGGTAGCTGGGTCTACAGGTGCCTGCCACAACACCCGGCTTTTTTTGTTGTGGTGGTGGTGGTAGTTGTCGTCGTTGTTTGGCAGGCCTGGGCCAGGTTCAAACTCACCAGCCCCAGCGTATGTGGCTGGCACCCTTGCTGCTGGGCTACAGGTGCCAAGCCTACAGAGTAAATCATAAGCAGACAATCCTGGCACTCAAGGAGACCGAGACGGGTGGATTGCCTAAGTTCAGGAGTTTGACACCAGCCTGAGCAAAAGTAACATCCTATTTTTCTACTAAAAAAGAAAAACTAGCCAGGCATTTGGTAGGCACCTGTAGTCCCAGGCTACTCAGGAGGCTGAGACAAGAGGCTCTCTTGAGTACAAGAATTTGAGGTTGCTGTGAGCTATGATGCCCTACACTCAACCCCAAGGTCACTGAGTGAGACTCTGTCTCAAATAGACCAAAAAAAAAAAGTTACGTAGAAAGAAGAAAACAATAAGAGTAAAAATGAAATAGAAAACAAGCAGTTGGGGCAGCGCCTGTGGCTCAGTGAGTAGGGTGCTGGCCCCATATACCGAGGGTGGTGGGTTCAAACCCAGCCCCAGCCAAACTGCAAAAAAAAATAATAGCCGGGCGTTGTGGCAGGTGCCTGTAGTCCCAGCTACTTGGGAGGCTGAGGCAAGAGAATTGCCTAAACCCAGGAGTTGGAGGTTGCTGTGAGCTGTGATGCCATGGCACTCTACCAAGGGTGATAAAGTGAGACTCTGTTTCTAAAAAAAAAAAAAAAAGAAAGAAAGAAAAGAAAAGAAAAGAAAACAAGCAGTGGAGAAAATCACTAAAGTCAAAAGAAGGATGTTGATAAGACTGACAGGTCAGGCAAGGTGGCTCATGCCTGTAATCCCAGCATTCTGGGAGGCTGAGGCAGGTGGAGCACCTGAGTTCACGAGTTGGAAACCAGACTAAGCTAGAGTGAGACGCACCTCTAAAAATACTGGGCATTGTGGCAGGCACCTATAACCCCAGCTACTTGGGAGGCTGAGGCAAGAGAATCACTTGAGTCCAGGAGTCTGAGGTTGCTGTGAGCTATAACGCCACAGCACTCTACTGGGGGCTACAAAGTGAAACTCTGCCTCAAAAAAAAAAAAAAGAAAAGAAAACACTGACAAAATGAACAAAACTTAGGTAATACCGATTGAGAAAGAGAAAGAAGATACAAATAAACAATATCAGAGATTTTAAAAGTGACATATTTAAATCTACAGCAGAGATTTAAAAGAGAATTATAAACAACTTTATGCCAATAATTTGAAGCAAACTAGATATTACCAAAAATTATAATTTATCAAAACTTAAGAAAGAGAAAAACCTATATAGTCCTACATATAGAATAACCATATACTTTATTTTCCAAACCAGGACATCTTTGCAAGTGAAATGGGAAGCTACTAATAAATATACTGGGACAATAGGCAGAACTTGGTACTAGCTCTGGTGAACCAGGAAGTATAGTAAGTTTACTTATAGTCATAAATAAAATTTTTTTTTATTTTTTTTTTTTAGAGACAGAGTCTCATTTTATTGCCCTCGGTAGAGTGCCATGGCATCACAGCTCACAGCAACCCCCAACTCCTGCACTTAGGCGATTCTCTTGCCTCAGCCTCCCGAGTAGCTGGGACTACAGGCACCCGCCACAACACCTGGCTATTTTTTTGTTGCAGTTGTCATTATTGTTTAGCAGGCCCAGGCTGGATTGGAACCCGCCAATCTCAGTGTATGTGGCCAGCACCCTAACCACTGTGCTATGGGCACTGAGCCACACTTCTTGCTGTTTCTTTCTTTCTTTGTTTTTTTTTCTTTTCTTTCTTTTTTTTTTTTTTTTTGAGACAGAGTCTCACTATGGCACCTTGTATAGTGCCATGGCATCACAGTTCACAGCAATCTCCAACTCTTGGGCTTAAGCTATTCTCTTGCCTCAGCCTCCCACGTACCTGGGACTACAGGTGACCGCCACAATGTCCGGCCATTGTTTAATTGCAGTTGTCGTTGTTATTCAGCAGGCCCAGCTGGGTTTGAACCTGCCAGCTCTAGTGTATGTGGCTGGCACCCTAGTCGCTGAGATACAGGCGCTGAGCCACAGGCGCTGAGCCAACTCCTGGCTATTTCTTAGAAATGAGGTCTCATTCTCGCTCAGGCTGGTCTCGAACCTGTGAGCTCAGACAATCCCCCTGCCTTGCCCTCCCAAATGCTAGGATTATAGGGTGAGCCAAGGCACCTGGCTTAGAAGCATTTTCTTTTTCTTTCTTTCTTTTTTTTTGTAGAGACACAGTCTCACCTTATCGCCCTCGGTAGAGTGCTGTGGCGTCACACAGCTCACAGCAACCTCCAACTCCTGGGCTTAGGTGATTCTCTTGCCTCAGCCTCCCGAGTAGCTGGGACTACAGGCACCCGCCACAATACCTGGATATTTTTTGTTGCAGGTTGGCCGGGGCCAGGTTTGAACCAGCCACCCTTAGTATATGGGGCCGGCAACCTACTCCCTGAGCCACAGGCACCACCCAGAAGCATTTTCTTTAAATTCAGAAACAAGTCAAGGATGCCTGCTGTTCCTGCTCCTAGCAGACATCAATATAATGTCCAATTTAGAGGTCTTAGCAAAGGACCACAGAAAGCAAAGAAAAATGGAGGTAGAGAATTAGAAAGAAATGTCATCATTAATAGATGATGTAATTGCCTGAATAGAGCCACTTCAAATCCACAAATTGTTAAATTAGGAAAATGGGAAAATGAACAAAATCCATATGTTCATCAGTAAAGGTTAGAGGGAATAGACCAGGAAAGGGAACACAGAAAGCTTTCATGGAACTGGTGACATTATTTCTTAAGTTTGTACAACCTTAGTTTTCTCATACTGCTTCATAATATATATACGCACATATACATGTGTACTTACATATATTCACTTATATTCTTTTGCATGTATCATATTCTCATAATTAAATTAAAATTTTAAAACAAAATATATTTTATATTCTATATTGCTCATTTAATGGTTGTTTTATTCTTTTATGATGAAAACATAAAAAGGTCTGTATTTGCGGCAAAAGAGATTAAAGCAGCCAAGAAAAGGAGGCTGGAATTTCACCAAGAGTTTGACAGATGGGCTGGTGGATGGCTGTAAGGGTAGCTCATAAGGCCAAGTCCAATTAAAGTCAGGACAAGGGCTTAGTCAAGGACTGAGCAGAAGCTGGTAGGATGGGAGGGAAGACCAACAGCACTGACCTTTAAGAGGGCAGTTTTTAAAGTTTGGAAGGAGGTGGAGTCCAAAGACAGGGGGTTAAAATGGTGAATGAATAAATAGCAAAAAACTGGAAACCACCCAAAGGCCTAACAATCAGGCCCTGGCTGAACAACCATGGAACCATTCAGAGAAGAAATGATGCCGTGTCCATACATAGATGGGCTTACAAAATTAGGTGACGTAAAAAATTTCAGGACACAAAATAGCATTTGTGCAGATTACAATTATGAAAGGACATGCGTTTGCTTCGAAAAGCAGCAAAGGGTGGACAAGATCGAGTCATGCTCATGGATGCTGTTTTAAAGTCTATGTAATTTTCTTTCTTTTCTAGAATGCCGGCGATCAACAAACAAAAACACCTAACCTGGGGCTTTAAAGTAAAAGAGTGGCCATTGAAGAAAGGAAGAAAGCAGTGAAGGCCACTCATGGTGAGACCTGACGGTGACAGGAAGAAAGGAGATGGCAGAGCAGCTAGTGGCGTGTGCAGGCTGAGGCAGCAGCTGGCAGGGCCAGTCAGGGGCTGTTGGGAGAGCCAGGAGAGGGAAAAGGGAGGCTGTTTTGTACCCTTTACTGCCTATATCTCATTCTTCTTCTTTTATTTTTTTTGAGACAGAGTCTCAGTAGAGTGCTGTGATATCACAGCTCACAGCAACCTCAAACTCTTGGGCTTAAGCAATTTTCATGCCTCAGCCTCCCAAGTAGCTGGGACTACAGGTGCCTGCCACAACACCCAGCTATTTTTTAGAGACGAGGGCCTCGCTCTTGTTCAGGCTGTTCTCGAACTCATAACCTTATTAGGCAATCCATCTGCCTTGGCCTCCCAAATGTTGGGATTACAGGCATGAGCCACCGAGCCCAGCCTTAGTCCTATTTTTTAAATTAAAAAACTAACAGTAGGCTCGGTGCCTATAGCTCAAGTGGCTAAGGTGCCAGCTATATACACCAGAGCTGGCAGGTTAAAATCCAGCCCAGCCTGCCAAACAACAATGACAACTACAATCAAAAAATAGCTGTGCATGGTGGTGAGCACCTGTAATCCCAGCTACTTGGGAAGCTGAAGCAAGAGAATCACTTAAGCCCAAGAATTTGAGGTTGCTTGAGCTGTGATGCCACAGCACTATACCCAGGGCAACAGCTTGAGACTCTGTCTCAAAAACAAACAAACAAAACAAACAAACAAAAAAAACTAGTAGTACTTCTTGAGACAAATTCAAACAGTGCAGAAGTATGTCTATGTGTAAAGAACCCTCAGCCTCACTTCCCACTCGCTACTGCTAACAGCTCAATGTGTAGCTTTCCAGAGCTATACCATTTTTCTTTTTCTTTTTTTATATTTTATTTTATGTACATGTATTGGCCATATGTGGTTAGAATGGTTTCTTTCATTGCGCCCCCCCTGGATAATCCATTCAAGGAAGATTACTTAGTCCACCTTAATGCACCCGATGTCCTCCACGTACTGACGGAAGCACCGGCAGCACATATTGAGGCCGTACTTCCACATCAGACCATGCCAGTTTGAGCAGACACGGCAAGAGTGAGAACCCTCGCTGAATTTTCGCGGGTGGCTCCAGTAGAGCTGCTGGTGTCCCATCTTGCTTTCAGGAGTACAACGAGGCCACAGCTATACCATTTTTCTTTATTTGCTGTCCACCGGTTTTTAATTATAAAGTAAGACAAGATTTTTAAAATGTGGGATTAGGTGAAAGAAATGATGAAATCTCCTATCCTGATAGATTTAGTCCAACAGAGCTAACTGCTGCTGGGTAGTCTGGGAACGTGTGTGCATATATACATAAGTAAATACTTATAAGTAAACGTGTGTGTATATATACATAAGTAAATACTTATGTATATATTCATTTATAGCTTTATAGTTGTTTTTACATAGAGACATCTTCCGTGTCTAATTAAGTAGTTTCGCTCTACAATAAATCACGGTGTATCTCTGCTACCTTGCCACAAAAAGATTCACCTCATGCTTTTGAATGACGGCCTAATATTCCATAGAATATGGCTGAAAGGTAAACTTCAGGGAACATAGGAGCATCTCTTTCCCTGCAGTTGACAGGAAAGGAGATGTAGAAAGGAAAGATTCAAGATGGCAGAAGGTATTCCTGGAGGGGGCTGCCCTTGGGGCTGGGGAACATGCAGAGAGGTGCTTTGTTCTCATAAGCCAAAGCCCCCTCCAAATGCCACTAACTGCAAGGGAGAAGGGTTGCCACTGGAGCCCACCCCTGGGGGCTCACCTTCCTTGAGTGACGTGCTTTTCTCTCATTTGGACCTAGGCAGACCCACATATTAGAAACTTAAGAGGATCCCTAGAATAGTAGTTTGCCAAGTATGGTCCCTATGCCTACAGGAGCAGCATCCAAAAATTGGAAATGCAAATGACTGGACTGTACCTTAGTCCTACTGAATCAGAATCTCAGGGTGGAACTCAGCCATCTGCAGATACAGGCTGGACTTTGAGAACCTTTGTTCCAGAATGTGGATCTGAGTTGGATTTCCTCATTCACCGCCCCCCCCACCCCAATGCCCATTCTCCCAGGGGACAAGGAGGAGTCAACCCTGAAGGGGAGGAGTTCACCAACTTAAATAACTGGTCTTCTTTTGAGAGCTTAGAAGCCATAAGTCAGTGGCCTAGACAGTCCCTGGAGCAGCCCTCTCCTCCCTTCCACCTCACCACCACGCCCTCTGAATAAAACAGAAAGGGAGGTGGCAGTGGAAACCTGCTGCTTTCTGCTTTCCCTGAACTGTTGTCCCCACGCATGGGGCACAGCACTTTGCAAGATGGATGGAGTGAAACTTTAGAATGAGGAGGAACGGGGTGTGGCTGGGTTGGGGGAGGGAGTTGGAGGGAGGGAGGGAGAGGAAGAATGTCCTCATTTCACCCAGCTGCACCCGCCTGCACCTGTTCAGCTGAGGTCCAAGGAGAGGCAGCAAGCCTGACAGTAAATGAAACGCAGCCCCACCCCAGCTAGGGGGCCCTTCCCACCCTGCAGTGGCAGGGCTAACTGACAGGAAAACTGTGAATGATTTCAGGTGGCTGAAGGAGAGGCTGGGGGAAACAGCTGGGCTCCTCTGGGCAGGGAGGAGCAACTGTCTTTTATCACCTCCAGGCTCTCAGGGCTTGGGGCAAAGTCAGCCAGGGTGGGGTGGGACCTACTCAGGGACCTGTGGGTTTCCTTCTTTCACTGAATAGGACATCGCCACCAGCAACAGGGAGGAGGCTTTCAGTTCTGCTGCTGAGCCTTTATATTCCACAATATTCTTTAGTTCCTTTGAAGGCAATAACCTTCTCTTTTTTTTTTGAAAACAGTCTTCATTTTTTAAGAGCAGTTTTAGATACACAGCAACACTGAGCTGTGAAAATTGAGAGGAAATGTTAAGTTTCCTCTTGGTCTGCCCTCCACAAAAGCACTGCAGCAGTTTATCCCAAGCAGTCAACTGGTCAATCATTTTGCAAGCACTGAGGGCTTTCACGGTGATTCTCGAATTTTTAAGAATCATTGGAGGAGACCAGGCACAGTGGCTCATGCCTGTAACCCTAGCACTCTGGGAGGCCGAGGCAGGTGGATCGCCTGAGCTCATGAGTTCCAGATCAGCCTGACAAAGAGCAGGACCCTGACTCTAAAAATAGCCAGGTGCTGTGGTGGGCACCTATAGTCCCAGCTACTTGGGAGGCTGAGGCAAGAGAACTGCTTAAGCCCAGGAGTTTGAGATTGCTGTGAGCTATGATGCCACGCACTCTATAAAGGGTGATAAAGTGAGATTCTATCTCAAAAAAAAAAAAAAAAAAAAGAATCATTGATGGCCAGGGATGGAGGTTCACAACTGTAATTCTAGCATTCTGAGAGGCTGAAGTAGGTAGATGGTTTAGGGCTCAGAAGTTTTAAGATTAGCTTGCGCAAGAGCGAGACCCGTCTCTACTAAAAAAATAGAAAAACTAGCCAGACATCATGGCAGGCGCCTGTGGTCCCCAGTTCCTTGGGAGGCTGAGGCAAGAAGACCTCTTGACCCCAAGAGTCTGAGGTTGCTGTGAGCTATGATGATGCCATGGCTCTCTACTCAGGGCAACAGAGTGAGACTCAGCTTCAAAGAAAAGAATCACTGGGAATTTATTAAAGAGGCAGGCTCTGTTTTCCACCAGTAGACAATTTGATTCAGGAGGTCTAGGGTGGGACTCAGGATTATGTATTCTTGACACCCTCCCCAGGAGATGTTGATACATTTGATACTCTGAGCCCTACTCTGAGAAACTCAGGCTTGGTGTGAGGTACAAGGTGTTAGTTGCTCTTATGGGAAGGAAGGAAGCAGTGAACAGAAAGGATCTGAATCCTCCCACCACCGTCACCACAGAGAACAAACCCTGGACCGACACCACTAAGCCCTCCACCTGCAAATGCAGACAGCAGAGGATGGATCAGTGCAAACTGAGGTACTGGGGGAAGGAATGCTCACCAGCCCCTCAAATGTCAGAAGGGCTGGCCACTGACTAGAAATCAGCCAAGAAACTGTCACAGGCTTGGCGCCTGTAGCTCAACGGGTAGGACACCAGCCACATACACCAGAGCTGGCGGGTTCGAACCCAGCCCGGGCCTGCCAAACAACAATGACAACTACAACCAAAAATAAAATAACCGGGCGTTGTCGTGGGTGCCTGCAGTCCCAGCTGCTTGGGAGGCTGAGGCATGAGAATCACTTGAGCCCAGGAGTTGGAGCTGTGAGCTGTGATACTACAGCACTCTACCCAGGACGATAGCTTGAGACTCTGTCTCAAAAAAAAAAAAAAAGAAAGAAAGAAACTGTCATAGGATCATTTCATGGTAAGGCACCTTGATCAAGGCAACCTTTCCATTCCTCTGTTTTCTCATCTGTCAAATGGGGACATGATGGTCCCTACCAATTAGGTTACAGAGTGCTGCATGTAAGAGTTTAAAATGGTGCCCAACATTGAATAAGCACCACATATGTGAAAATTAGCACGATGATCATTGCTGGGAAGGAAGGATCAGAAGGGAGTGGAGAAGACTACAAGAAAGCATGTGAGTCTGGGAGAAAGTGGGTGTCCCCTTCAGGATGATTAGTGCCGTTAGAGGAGAGGGACCACAGAGAAGGAGGAAATTCAGGGTCACGCTGGAAAGACAGGTGGGAAGTGTTATGGGTTGAACACCCAGTATTGCAGAACATGGCCTTATTTGGAAATAGGGTCACAGCAGACATAAGATATAATTAGTGGAGGTCATACTAAAGTAGGGTGGGCCCTAAATCCCATATGATTGGTTTCCTTATAAGTAAAGAAGAGAGAAATAGCTGGCGTTGTGGCAGGTGCCTGCAGTCCCAGCTACTTGGGAGGCTGAGGCAAGAGAATCGCTTAAGCCCAAGAGTTCGAGATTGCTGTGAGCTATGATGCCACAGCACTCTATCAAGGGTGATAAAGTAAGATTCTGTCTCAAAAAAAAAAAAAGAATCATTGATGGCCAGGGATGGAGGTTCACGACTGTAATTCTCAAATAAAGACAGAGGCAGATATTGGAGTGATTTAGCTACAAGTCAGGGAACACCTGGGGCTATAGAAGCTGGAAGCGAAGAGGAAGGTTTCCCCCCCAAGAGGTTTCTGAGGGAGCCTGGCCCACCTGATACTTTGATTTTAGACTTCTGACCTCCAGAACTGTGACAGAATAGTTTGGTTTTTTGAGGCAACCCAGTTTGTGGTCCTTTGTGAGAGCTGCCCTAAGACATTTGGATTCTAGGTAATGAGCAACATGGGCCACTGGGGTAACTTGAACGGGGAAATCATTCTTGATCAATAAGCCCAAGAAACTTGAAGATTCCTATCAAAACCCCTCCCAGTCTGGCTCGGTGCCCATAGCTCAGGAGTTAGGGAGCAGCCACATACAGCAGAGGTGGCAGGTTGGAACCTGGCTGGGGCCTGCTAAACAACAACAACTACAACCAAAAATAGCTGGGTCTTGTGGCAGGTGCCTGAGGTCCCAGCTACTTGGGAGGCTAAGGGAAGAGCCCAAGAGTTTGAGGTTGCTGTGAGCTGTGATGCGATGCCTCACTCAACATAGTGAGACTCTATCTCAAAAAAAAAAAAAAAAGGTGGCGCCTGTGGCTCAAAGGAGTAGGGTATGGGTCCCATATGCCGGAGGTGGCGGGTTCAAACCCAGACCCGGCCAAAAACTGCAAAAAACCCTCTCCCAGTCTTAGTTTATTTTTTAAAAGACTTCACTTAAAAGTCCTTTGCCCACTCTTCGAAAATGTCAATGTCATGAAGGACAAAGAAGAACTAAGGAACCATTTCAGGTGAAAGAGGACTTAAAGAGACCTAACAACTGAACACAGCCCATGATCTGAATTGTTTTCTTTGCTCTAGAGCAGTAGACCCAACCTTTTTGGCACCAGAGGGGACAGGTTTCATGGAAGGCAATTTTTCCACGGATGGGGCTGGAAGGGTTGATATGAGCCTGAAATCAATTGATTTATTATGGTCTCTGTGCTGTCAAATCTCTATGCTTTTTTTTTTTTTGACACAGAGTCTCCCTATGTCGCCTTTGTTAGAGTGCCATGGTGTTACATACAGCTCACAGCAACCTCAGACTCTTGGGCTTAAGTGATTCTCTTGCCTCAGCCTCCCAAGTAGCGGGGACTACAGGTGCCCTCCACAATGCCCACCTCTTTTTATTGTAGTTGTCATTATTGTTTGGCAGGCCCAGCTAGATTCAAACCCACCAGCTCTGGTGTATACGGCTGGCGCCCTAGCCGCTGAGCCATCAAATCTCTATGCTAATGATCACATCTATTTGCAACTACTCCCCACTGACTCAGCTCCACCTCAGATCATCAGGCATTAGATTCTCATGAGGAGCACCCAGCCTAGATCCCTCTCATGCACGGTCTACAGTAGGGTTTGGGCTCCTATGAGAATCTAAGGCTGCTGCTGATCTGACAGGAGGTGGAGCTCAGGTGGACAAAGGAGTGAGGGGAAGCAGCTGTGAATACAGATGAAGCTTTGCTCCTCACGTCCTGCTGTGAGACCAGGTTTCTAACAGGCCACTGACCAGCACTACTCTGCAGCCTGGGTTTTGGGGACTGCAATTCTAAAATACATCATTGAGATGGCTGTGACATATGAATAAGGTCTATAGGTTAGACACTAGCATTGTATCGATATTAATTTTTGTGATTTTTTTTTTTTTTTTTTTTTTTTGAGACAGAGCCTCAAGCTGTCACCCTGGGTAGAGTGCTATGGCATCACAGTTCACAGCAACCTTCAACTCCTGGGCTCAAGCAATTCACCTGCCTCCGTCTCCCAAGCAGCTAGGACTACAGGCACCTGCCACAATGCCCAGCTATTTTTTTTTTTGTTTGTTTGCAGCCTTGTTGTTTGGTGGGCCAGGCTGGA
Source organism: Loris lydekkerianus (assembly GCA_963574355.1). NCBI lineage: Eukaryota > Metazoa > Chordata > Mammalia > Primates > Lorisidae > Loris > Loris lydekkerianus. Next base: position 21,046 of record CAUYPK010001134.1, read on the forward strand.
TTCGAAACCCGCCAGGTCAGGTGTACGTAGCTGGTGCCTTAGCTGCTTGAGCCACAGGCGCTGAGTCAAATTTTTGTGATTTCTTTCTTTTTTTTTTTAAGACAAAGTCTTACTATGTTGCCCTCAGTAGAGTACTGTGACATCACAGCTCACAGCAACCTCAAACTCTTCGGCTTAAGAGATTCTCTTGCCTCAGTCTCCCAAGTAGCTGGGACTACAGATGCCCACCACAATACCTGACTATTTTTTTGTTGCAGTTGTCATTGTTGTTTAGCTGGCCTGGGCTGGGTTTGAACCCACCAGCCTCGTTGTATGTGGCTAATGTTATAAACACTGTGCTACAGGCACTGTGTGCCTATCGTGTTTTTTTTTTTTTTAATTAATTTTTTTAAGGCAGGGTCTTAGTCACCAGGCTAGAGTTCAAAGGCATCATCATAACTCATTGCAACCTCAAACTCCTGGGCTCAAGTGATTCTCCTGCCTCAACTCCCTGAGTAGTGGGGACTACAGGCTTCTGCTACAATGCCAGGCTAACTTTTCTATTTTTGGTAGAGATGGGGTCTCACTCTTGCTCACACTGGTCTTAAACTGTTAGCCTCAAGCAATTCTCCTAGCTCTACCTCCTAAAGTACTAGGACTACAGGTATGCGCCACCATACCTGCCTAAGTTTCTCTTTTTTTTTTTTAATTTCCCAGTTTTTATAATTCTTTTGGGATTATGTAAGAGAAGACCTTGTTCTAAGAATACACTTTCAAGTATCTGTGGGTAAGGGACATTATCATTGCAATTTACGCTCAAAGAATGTACTTTATCTATATAAGAAAGACACACAGAATGATACAGCAAATGAAATAGGATGTTAATATTTGCAGAACCGGAGTGAAGACTACACAAGAAGTTTTTGTACAATTCTTACAACTTTTCTCTAAGTCAAAATAAAAAGTGGAGGGGAGTCTTTTGTCCCCTTGGGCTGAACTATGTGTAACCCTCTGAAGTTCTTGGAGCCTAGATCCTAGATCTGAACACCAAGCTAAAGTGACGAATGAAGATATTCTGAGAACTTGTTTTTTTTTCAAGACAGAATGACAGAGTCTCTCACTCTGTCCCCCTGGGTAGCATGCTGTAGCATCATAGCTCACAGCAACCTCATACTCTAGGACTCAAGCAATTCTCCTGCCTCAGCTTCTCAAGTAGCTGGGACTATAGGCACCCACTACAATGCCCAGGAGTTTAAGATTGCTATGAGCTGTGAAGCCTCGGCACTCTACCCAGGGTGATAGCTTGAGACTCTGTCTCAAAAAAAAGGAAGAAACCTCCTGCCTCAGCCTCCCAGAGTGCTAGGATTATAGGTGTGAGCCACCAGGCCTACCCAAAACTTTTAATAGCTATGTGCTGAGATTCTACATATGCCATTGTGAGGTATTGTCTATTAAAATGTGGTTATCAGGCACAGTGGCTCATGCCTGTAAGTCTAGCACTCTGGGAGGTCAAGGTAGGAGGATGGTTTAAGCTCAGGAATATAGTACCAGCCTGAGCAAGAATGAGACCCCATCTCTAAAAAATAGAAAAAATTAGCTGGGCAGCACCTGTGGTTCAAAGGAGTAGGGCACCAGCCCCATATACCAGAGGTGGCAGGTTTAAGCCTGGCCCTGGCCAAAAACTGCAAAAAAAAAAAAAAAGAAAAGAAATAAAGAAAGAAAAAATTAACTGAGGCTGGGTTCAGTGGCTCATGCCTGTAATCCTAGCACTCTGGGAGGACAAGGCGGATGGATTGCCTCTGTTCAAGGGTTGGAGACCAGCCTGAGCAAGAGCGGAACTCCATCTCTAAAAACAGGCATTGTGGCAGGGGCCTATAGTCCCAGCTACATGGGAGGCTAAGACAAGATAATTACTTGAGCCCAAGCATTTGAGGTTGCTGTGAGCTATGATGGTACAGCACTCTACTGAGAACGACAACATAAGAATCTGTCTCAAAAAAAAAAAAAAAAAAAAAAAAAAATTACCTGAGTGTTGTGGCAGGTGCCTTGTAGTCCCAGCTACTTGGGAGGCTTAGGGACGAGTATCCCTGGAGCAGGATTTTGAGGTTTCTGTGAGCTAGTCTGACACCACCACACTCTAGCCTGGGCAACAGTCAGACTCCATCTCAAAAAAACAAAACAAAACAAAAAAAACAAACAAACACACACACACACAAAAAGGTACCAACTGATCTCATCCCAGCCCTTCAAACTCCCAAGTCACTAGTAAAAGTATGGAATAAGACAAACTCCCTCTCTTCAGAATGACATCAATCTATTAATCAGATTGACAAAGATTAATCAGCTCTCTCCAGAATGACATCAATCTATCAATCTATTAATCCCTGAGCATACAGTCTTTCAATTAGCAAAACAAAATACCATTAATAACATTGTTTGAGGGCGGAGCCTGTGGCTCAGTGAGTAGAGCGCTGGCCCCATATACCAAGGGCGGCGGGTTCGAACCCAGCCCCAGCCAAAACTGCAACAACAAAAAAAAAATAGCCGGGCCTTGTGGCAGGTGCCTGTAGTCCCAGCTACTTGGGAGGCTGAGGCCAAGAGAATCACCCAAGCCCAAGAGCTGGAGGTTCCTATGAGCTGTGACGCTACAGCACTCCACCAAGGGCTACAAAGTGAGACTCTGTCTCTAAAAAAAAAAAACCAAAAAAAGAAAGAGCACTTCAATGGCATTGGAAAATACTCATTTTATGTACGCACCAGGTCAGTGAGGGATACAAAACTATAATATAGCACATTACCCCACTTACAGGAAACTAGCTGCCTACATAGAAACAAGACTGGAAGGAAATATACCAAAGTGTTAACAATGATTATTTCTGAATAGTGGGATTGTGGTTCATTTTCATTTTCTTCATTATATTTTTCAAAATTTTGCAGGGGACAGTGGCTCACTCCTATCCTAGCACTTTGGGAGGCTGAGGTGGGAGGAAGGCTTGACACTAGGAGTATGAGACCAGCCTGAGCAACATGGTGAAACCCATCTCCACAAAAAATCTTTAAAAAATTAGCTGGGCACAGTAATGCATACCTATTCAGGATGCTGAGGTAGGAGGATTATTTGAGTCCAAGAATGTGAGATTGCAGTGAGCTATGAGGATATACCCCTGCTCTCTAGCTCAGATATAGAATAATACAGTATCTCAAAAAGACACAAAAAAACAAAGTTTCTATAAAAAATAAGCATTTCCAGTAGGTAGGTACTTGTCATCCTTATATTGTACCATCATCTGGACCACTCAGCCAGATGCATCCTCAGTAAAGCCAGGAGAACCCAGGTGACACCTTCCTAAAATTGACTCTGCCCTTAAAAAGTTTCTAGTTTAGGCCCAGCGCAGTGGCTCACGCCTGTAATCTGAGCACTCTGGGAGACCAAAGTGGGTGAATTGCCTGAGCTTATGAGTTCAAAACCAGCCTGAGCCAGAGTGAGACCTCATCTCTTAAAAAAAAAAAAAAAAAAAAAAAAAAAAA